>JAEANM010023669.1:0-11315 GCA_017656035.1 Myanophis thanlyinensis
ATAAGCATTTCACTGCATATCATACCATGTATGACTGTGTATGTGACCAATAAATTTGAAATTGAAATTGAAATTGATAAATTGAATACAGTAATACAGTATGTCCAACTTCATTTTTGGTATTTTTTCCTCATTTTGAATAAGGCCTTTGAATAAGATATTTCTGGCCATTTAGACCACATATTAACTGCAATACAATGGAGACAGAATATATATATTTTAAATATGAATGAAATTAAATTAACAATGAACAATAATTACTAAAACAAGCAGAAAAAGAAAAGGTCTCTGCCTTGCATTGAAAAAAACTAATGTATCACTGGGGAGAGCTACTGAACAGAACCGCGGTTGAATAGTTATTTCTGTATTTTAACCAGGGATTATTCTTGAATATTTGAATATGTTTGTGGGTTATTAAGTAGGAATGCATGCAATAGTGGAAACCTTTAGAAAATGTGGTCACTAAAACTAAGAGATTTCTTTACATCTTGGAGAGCTGAAAAACATATTTTTTAAGAGCCCTTAAGATAAGCTCTTGCAATCTATTGCATCTGGCACATAACACAAGGACATTGCTGAGTTGTGGCATGGCGAAGATTTCAATAGCAATGTGATGCTATCAATAATGATGCAATAAATCCAAGCCTTGGTGAAGCTGATAGATATACCATTTTCTCCTATAGACAGCCATGGCAAATTTCTTTTACATCCATCTTGAATGCATGGTAATTAGTATGCATTATAAGTGAACTAAAGCTGAGAATATTCAGAGTTAATACAAAGATTTCACCTTAACTTTGGATTTTGGCTTCTGAAATGTCAGAGGAATCAATATAATATTGTAATGCAACCTTTCTTTAAATCTTTTATTAGAATGTGTCTGCATCCTGTTCACATTTTATACAGTGCTTTTTCAAAAGACAAATATTGATTAATATTCATGACATGCATATCTAGTTTTCTCTAAACTACCTTACCAGTCTTTGCACAGACCAATAGCATAAATAAAAATTTGCTCCAAGATGATTTTCTAGATAGTTTTTCATTAACTAATACAGGTGTAAATTATTTATTTCATTATTTCAGGAAACAGCTCAAATAATCCTTAGATTGTTGATTAGAGAAACTATAGGTGCTAATAAAAATTTCATTCAGTTTGATTGTATTTTTATGTTATTTATATAAGAAGACTAATTGGATACCCATGCTTTGCAACAAAAGTATGTGATTCCACAACGGATGTCCCACTCATTGTCATCGTCACCAATAAAGTATATCTAGAGAAATGAAGGCTGCTGCTGAGGCCCTGCCATGATATGCCTAGCCTGTGGTAAACCTGTCCCTGCACTTTGAATGTTGGCATAAAATTTCCCTCCTTCACCTCTTTGGCTCCAAAAGACGTCATTTGGAAGCATCCATCCGGGCAGCAGAAAGAAAGTGCTCTGCCATTGGATGCTGGTGGCTGAGAGGTCTGTGTAAGGGTTCAGGGGCGGGTTCAAGGGGATGGAGCTGCACTTTACCACCACTGCAGCATATCCCAGGAGTTTCATCCTACCACTTCAGGTCATGGCACAAAGCACAGGGTAACCAAGTTCTGAGATCAACAACTTTCTCCCTGAAGTAATTAATCTGAGGTTCATATTTAAAACCAGACAAATACTTATTAGTCCAAGGCATTGATCTGATTTGTGATATCTTTTTATTGTATTTAGCTGTAGCTGCCTGATTAACGTAGGAGTTATTCAATGCATACTTTTTACAGCCTTTCTATTGACGTGGGGATGAGTTTGATGATACTCTTTTGCAGCTTCCCTTGCTTGTGTTTTCCTAAATGCATCTGTAAATCTTTCCCTGTATAATTTCCCTCTTTTCCCTTTAACTGGTGTTACAGTAGAAGGAACAGATTCATCTGAACTAAGGAGGTCAGTGTAAGAAGTGATTTGGGGCTGGGACACTGTGCAGGAGAAATTTGGTTCACAATCCGTTGGCTCAGTGGTGGTCAATGATTGAAACTCATATCTCTCCCACCACCTTGAGTTCGGAAACAGTTCCCTATGTGGAAGGCTTAGACATTTTGGTGAGGTAGTGATATTTAGTACCGTAGGGAGGTTCAGATCGCTCCTGAATGAAGGAGTTTTTAGAGAAAAGATATAAACCCAAATCAAACAGATATAAAAGGCTAAAGCAATAAAGTACAAACAAGAAAGCAGAGAATCTAAAAATGTGAAGGATATTATAATTTGCCAGTATATCAATGCTTAATAATTGAATGTACAGGTTGTCCTCAACTTATAACCATAATTGAGCAACATAATCAAACTTTCTGTTGCTAAGTGAATTTCACAACCTTTCTTGCCACAGTTGTTAAGTGAATACCTACAGTTGGTTTCTTCTTCTTCTTTGTCCAGATCAAACTTTAGACTGCCAGAGTGAAGCCATCTTCTCGGTTTTGCCATTGGCCCAAAATAAGTCTTTATCAGTACATGTTTTTGAAAGAAAGAGCTATGAAAATATTTACAGACCGCACACATCCTGCACATAAACTATTTCAACTTCTTCCCTCAGGACAATGCTATAAGGTGTTACATGCCAAAACAATGACACACAAGGACAATTTCCCCATCCCAATACCATCACTCTGCTAAACAACTAATTCCCACAACACTGTCTTATGCCCTGGGATGTCAAACCACCTACTAGGGCTATATTACTATTATTCTCCTCACCTTTCCTATTACCTATTTCCTTAGCTTCTTATGACTATACGAACTTTGTTGTTTCTATTTTATGATTTATGTTGATTGCTTTTATTTACTATGTTATTATGATTTATCTTGGTTGCTTAAGCATCCTATGACTATCACTGAGTATTGTATCTTATGATTGATGATGATTGTATTTTATGATTATAATCATGATTTATCATTTGTTGCTTGTATGTACACTGAGAGCTTATGCACCAGAGATAAATTCCTTGTGTGTCCAATCACACTTGGCCAATAAAGAATTGTATACTATTACTTTCACAAGATGAATAAATTCCTCATATTTATATAATCTTCCCTAGATCTTTACCCAGCTGCTCTTGAAAGTTCTCCCATTTAACATTCTTATAGTTAAAATGTCTGTGAAAGAATAACACTGTTTTTAAATGAATCTGGCTTCCCTGTTAACTATGCTTGTCACAAGTTCGTAAAAGGTAGGGAGAGGGGGCAGTATACAAATCATGAAAATGAATGAATGAATGAATGGTGATCTCTTGTCTCTGGGACATTAATGCCATCATAAATATGACTCAGTTGCCAAACCTCTGAGTTTTGATCATGGAAGGGTGAAAAGTCATAAATATGAAAAACAGTGATGTCATTTTTTTCAGTGCTGTTGTAAATTCGAATGGTCACTAAACAAACTCTATAAGTCAGAGATTGGCTGTAATGCATTGCTTTAAAAATATAATCTTCAATCCATGATCACAATTGAATCCAAAACATCTGTTACTAAGCAACATAGTCATTAAGTGAGTTTTGCCTCATTTTACAACCATTCTTTGCCATAGTGGTTAAGTCAAGTGGTTAAGTGTTATTTTCAGTATTTCCAATTTGGTTTTAATTGGCCACTTTAATTTAATTTATTTTTAACTGTATTTTAATTAATTGTTATATTTTGTGTTTTAAATGGCTGTGCACCACCCCAAGTCCTTCGGGAGAGGGGGCAGTATAGAAATGTTGTTATTAAATTAAATTAAGTCAATCTCTGCAGTTGTTAAGTTAGTAAGACTGTTGTTAAGTGAATCTAGTCTCTCCGTTGACTTTGTTTGCCAGAAGGTCACCAAATGTGATCACATGACCCAGGGACACTGCAATCACCATAATTATAAGTCATTAAATATGCCTTGGGTAACATGAATAAAGCTAGTTTATAGTAATTAGAGGGAATATAACATTTAATGAGGGTATTACAGGTTGAAATAGGAATTCAACTTTTCAACTTAATTCATACTAGTATGAATTATTTTCCAGAATCATTTATCTCTCTAACATAGCCATCAAATATTGGGGGAAAAAGAAACCCCTGACTTGCATATATTATCTCCAAATTTTTGACAAATTTTAGACAATGAATTATCCACTTTAGCTGTACAGAATGATATACTAATCATAAAATATTATTTCTCTGAATAATATAGGGTGACCAACTGTCCTCTTTTGCCCGGACATGTCCTCTTTTTACGTCCAGTCCGGGGCGTCCGGGTGGATTTTATAAATTTATAAAACCCACCTGGACGCCCTGGACTGGACGTAAAAAGTGAAGATGTCATGTCCGGGCAAATAGGGAAAAGCGGCTCTGGGTCGGCAGGAGAAGAGCTGCTGCGGAGCTGTGCCACCCCCACCCCCGCCACCCCCCTGCGATGGAGTGCATGCTGGTTAGAAAGCAGCAAGCCTTTTCTCAACCTCCGGCCGCTCTCAGATGCGTGAGACTTCAACTCCCAGAATTCCTCAGCTCGAATAGGGCTCCTTTCCCCTTGGGCCCAGCGAATCCACTGCATTGTGGGAGTTGAAGTCCGCACATCTTTTAAAAGCGGCTGAGGAGGGAGAAAAATGCCCCCCTTGCCCCCGCCACCCCCCCGTCCTCTTTTTTGGAAACCAAATATGGTCACCCTAGAATAATATATTCTTAGTAAAGAAAATATTCTTCCTATCCATTGGTATTTCTATCTTCTATTACTGCATTCAAATTCTTCATTTGTTTAATTATATAGTCATATTGTCGTATTGAGATTACTAGCAATTTATAAATCAGGATCAACAAATATTCCAAAAGTGTGTATAAGATTTTCAATTTCAGTCAAGTTTCAGTATTTCCCCTTCAGCAATTCTTGATTTCTTACTGTGCTGAAAATATCTTTATTGTCATGTAGCTAAAGGAAAGCATTTATGTATAATTAAGATCTTCTCCCCTGCTATTTGTATTCCCTTTTTCTGTAAAAAAGGTGAACATTTCAGAATAAATTAGAACAAGAAAACATCTTTCTCCATGCAAAACATAACAATTGAAATCCCAAAACGTTTTTCATAACAGAATTTGAATTTCATGTCTCTTTTTGTCATAGAGAGTGGCAGATTAAGGCAAGGAAGGGAAAATTTGAAATTGAAAATAATTTGCCAGAATAATATACAGTAAATTAAACATTGTGATTATTCTACATCTTACAAAAGGAAATAAGTGGATAAGAAATTCAGGACATAGAACAAAGAAAAAATGATGGTAATCTCTTAGACTGACAAAGAAAAGATAAATGTTTATAATTTCAAAGAATTCATAACTTTCTGGAAAGTGTGTTATTTTATTAATCCTCTACACTTAATATTGATGATACTCGATGTAATATCCATCCCTGATAATTAAGCAATGCTATTGATATTCTGTCTTGATGTCTGGGGGGTTGTGGGGATTTGAAAGGAGAACCTTTGGCTGAGTTTTGGTAAGACTGAGTGCTTTGATTTATGATGGCTTCAGGATCTGTGAACTTACCATCTTTGGTTCTGGATGGGTTGCATTGAGCCTAAGGAATCTGGGTATTCATTTGAATCATGACTCCTGTTCAATGAGTATGTATTGCTTGTGGATAGGATGACTTGGTACGACTTCAGGTTGTACACTAGTTGGCCCCATTCCGGGATTATCAGGCCCTAGTTTCAGTCATTCATGCATTCAGTCACCTCCCAAATGCAATTACTGTAATGTGCTATTCATGAGACTGTCTTTGAAAAGCATTTGGAAGCTTCAGCTGATGCAAACTAAGCTGGCTTGGGCAGAAATCAGTCTTCCTAGATCAGTGTATGTTAGTCCATTGTGAGGATCATTGTTTATAAGTTTGTGTCTGGGTTTCGTATCAGGTGCTGGTAATGAGCTATAAAGACTTACATGGGTCCAATTCTCCTTGGTTACATCTATCCATCCTATCAGATACGGCAGACAATTTCTGCCCTCCAGAAGATTATCACCTGGAAATTAGATTGCCCTGACCTACTGGCCTTCTATAAACCCCTGAATACATTGGCCATTATGCCAGGGGTATGAGTTTGTGAAATGGTTGCATTGTTTGTAATGTAGAGCGTAGTCTTTCCTGGATTATGCTTTTAATTATTTTAATGTTTTCTTTTGCCCTGTGTGGTTGTTTATTTGCAGGTGTATTTGTTTATTGGTTTAACTATATATGTATGCCAATGAAATGAGTAGCTATATAAATTTACCAAACAAATAAAATACTTATCTCAAAAAGGATGGGTTACTCTGGGATGAGCTAGGACTATTACTTTTCAAATGCTGAACCTGCTGCCATCCTGGCAATAAATTTGGGAAGCTGTTAGGGCTGTTTTAGCGAATTGATGAATGATCCAACAAAATATTTTTTATTCCTTTCATTTAATCATCATTGTATTCAGAATCATGATCAATTTGATTTGTGTGGCTACACCTCTCATCTAAGTGGCAGTCTAAACCAGGGGTCCCCAACCTTTTGGATCTCAGGGACCCCTAAATTCATAATTTTAAATCCTGTGGACCACTAATATGATCTGCCTAATGACCAACTCCTAATTTAGTGCAATATAAAAAATGCAAATAATTTTTCTGTGGACCACCAAAATTTTCTCACGGACCACTGGTTGGTAACCACTGATCTAAACTACATGTTACTTGCTTTATTAAAAAATCAAAATTCATTTAGTGTCACAGAATATCTTTTTGTATATTCCTATTTATTATATACACATCAATTAATCTTATTTACACAGTTCTATCAAAACTTAACAAAATTGCAGCAATCTTTTGTGCCAAAATAATGCAAACTGTGTGCTAAAATTTCAGGATTAAACTTATTTTACTTTTTGAACCCTTTTATCTCATTCCCAATGCAATTAGTACTAGTACAGCAGATGCAAGAAGAACCAAGCAGTCCAGAACAAAGCCTTATTTTCTGTGTGGCAAAATATATTAGAGTAGAACTATTTAAGTTTCATTGAAACAGTTAATGTAAAACCCTAAAACCAGTAATATGGATGGAACATAAAACACAGCCTTTCTGTTAGACCTCACACAATACTCAGAGCTATGCGAAAGAAGATATCTATTTTTAAAAAATATATATATTCTGTTTAGGGATTGTAAGTAATTACCAGTTTGTGCCACAGCAGTTGTTGAGATTGAAGTTTAATTTGGTTCTGGGAGAAAACATTCCTTAATTAATGTATACTCTTGTGTAACCATCTAAATGATTTGAAGAGTTCATGAGTAATCATAATGAATCACTTTCTTGAGTATGCATAAAGAAGTTTCAGTTCATTACAAGGTTAGGTTCTCTGGACTCTGTGTTGTTAAGCAGTCCAAGGAATGAAATGCTTATTTATTTTTATTTATAAAATTTATTGGCCACCCATCTTACCGTAGGGTAACTCTGGGCAACTTACAGTTACATATACAATTAAGACATAAATTATAAAACACACGTTAAATACAATTAAGACATAAATTATAAAACCACATGGGGAGGGTGGTGTTATTAACCAACTACTTCCATTGCACTGTCCCCCTTTGGGTCCTCAATCCACCGGGCAAAGCCACTTCTTTAGTCCCTTACAAAGAGATACGAGAGTTGGGCCCAACCTCACATTGGGTGGGCAAGATGTTCCAGTGGTGTTACAGGCGCCATTTCTTGGGTCCCCCAAAATTACCCGCACTGCTTCACTCTGTACCAGCTGTAGCTTTCAAATGCTCTTCAAGTGTGATTTCATGTAGAGTGCATTACAATAGCCCAGCCATGAGATTGACTAGGGACTGAACAACTGAGGATCGATAGATAGATAGATAGATAGATAGATAGATATTCCTTATGAAATTACCTATAAAAATTATATAAAAATATTTAAAAAAAATTGCAATACATGTATATATGTATAGTCCTTAAATTGAGCCAGTCAAAAGTCAAGGCAGTACATGACCAGACATAATTTTTTGATATATTTTGTGATGGTCATAAAGCAAATGCCATGGTAACTAAGCAAATCCATTTTCCCAAAAGGGCTTTTTTTGCTGGAAACTGGAAGTTAATGTCAAAAAGCTGCAAAAAAACATTGCATATCATGTTCACATGACTTCAAATAACCATAAAGATGAACCAGTTTCCAGGCACCCAAAACGTTCATGTAATTGCAGTGTGTGTGTTTAGCAATTATAATTTTTAAAATAGGTCTTAAGTAGTTTTTGGGAGATCTTTGAGTAGTTATTAAGCAACCAGTTGTAAATCAAGGACTTTTGGTACATCACTATTAGACAGTGTATCTATACTGAACAGCATTTGCAGACCATGACAAAGTTTACTAGCAATTTTTTTAATTCAGTTTTTAGGCTAGTTACAAAAGCTGGAATTTTAAATTTATCCCAGAGTAACATGTCTGGGAACATTCTGGGAACTAAGTAACTTATTTAGTCTCAGACATGGTCATCTCTGTACTGTTATGCCAGTAATGGTTAATATAAATAAAATAATAGTAAATCCACCCAATAATATTGTCCATCCTATTGAATGTATTATGTATAAAGTATGAACAGAAGGAAAGAGATGCTGGATTGATCTAACATCTTAGGTATTTTAGGTATTATATTTTAGAGTTTAAAAACAAGATAAAAATAGGAAATGCTGGCAGCTGCATTTAATTGTGGTATTAATCAGAGCAAATGAATCTAAGTACAGCTGGTAAATGCAATTCCTCTAGGAAATCTGGCAGCCTACAGCTTATTATATCTTGTCACCTAGGTAGTACACTTCCAGAAGAATTATTTTCTAAATCTGATGCCATGTTTCTGTGCTATGGTTTGTTATGTTGTATAAACAAGAGTTTTGGTTAAGAACAGAAGAAATAATATTCCTTTTTTTTGTGTGTCCAACCAAAAATAAAATGAAAACACAGATCTTTATTAAAAGAAATTAAGGTATATTGCATCCTGCTAATTGTTAGACAAATAAGAATATGTTGATTTTTTTTTCTCTCTCTCTACGAAGCTTATTCTGCTGTAGAACTAATGCAATTTTAGGAAGATATCTGTAATGCTGTTCCAAGTCAGGATTTCAGGCATATGGTACATAGCTCAACTCAACTCAGCTTTGTAATTTTATTTAACCGATTTTTTTCCCCAAAGGTGTTCTCAATTTTTTAGACTTAAATCATTTTCACATCAGAGGTATATATTCTTTAGTATAAAACCTGTTATACGCTGGCTGAGGAATTCTGGGAGTTGAAGTCCACAAGCCGTAAAGTTGCCATGGTTGGAGACCCTTGCTATAAAGCACTGTGAACTGGTATAGAAGTCTAAGTGCTATTGCTAACTCAATATCATTTAATGTTTAATGTTTACAGAATTTCTATACCGCCGCACTCCCAAGGGACTCAGGGCGGTGCACAGCCAATCTAAAACCAGACATATAAAAATTAAAATAGAATTAAGAACAGATTAAAACTTAAGGATTACTTTCTGTCCACACTGGTTATCTTGTTCAAGGACATTGTAAGGATCTTCCTACCCTTTAAACACAATTAACACCAAGCTAAAGTAAATTTTTCTTTTCTTCGCTGAGGAAGTTTATAAGCTAAAGGACTATACTCGCCAACATATTTTAATATCAATTGCTTTCCAAAATTTCTAATTACTCACACATCTTCTCAAGCCTAGTAGTAAAGAGAGGCTTGAAAGCTTAGTTGATAAAGTGTTTATTGTTAATCATGTGACCACTGTTCACTTTGCTTCACTGATACGCTAGCATTGAGAGTTGGTTTTAATGTAATCTGATTGGTTCTTCTTCCTCTTTCAGTTAATTTCATTTGCATTTGTCTTTACCATGATAAGAAAACTTAGGTTACGCTGTTGTATCTTTCAGCTTCATTTTCAATTATAACATTATTGTGTGTGTAATATATTTATAATATCATAGCTTCGGTTTAAATTATAACATATTGTGTAATGATGTGTTTATAATTTGCTACATTACATTAGTATTGATGAACTAGGTATTAGCCTATAAAAGTTTATACTGCAGTGTTTTGGGTGACAATGAAGAAAATTAAATGCACTTCTATAAAAATTTTAATATATCCTTAGTCACTTATGACCTGAAGAAGTAGAAAAATAATTGGAACATTTTTGTTATAAAGATAGCGATGTAAATTCTAGTTAAAATAATAAAATTTAAGATTTCATTATTATTATTATTTTTCTTTATAACTATTGATCACAGGCTTTCATTATCAAAATTATGTTAATCAACAAATAAATGTAACATAATCTCCCACTAAGTTCATTTTAACTAATTATTTATGTTAGTAACATTCTAATAAATCATGTGCATCTCATGGTGTCCTTATTAATATGCTATTAGTATTATGTAAATTCAATCATTCTTTTCTCCAAGAAAAGATATTAATAAACTAGATTTTAGGAGACAATATATCAAGATAGCATACATAGCACAGTTCTGAATTTAAACAAAAGCTGAAAACATTGTTTATTCCAAATAGCTAAGAACAATTGTTCAAATGTTTATTGACAATATAAGAAGCCTTCAAAGCAGCCATTCCTGTAAGAGAATGTGTATTTAATCACTGTGAAATATCCCTTGAAATTGTAATATTTTTATGCCAAGAGGCTGCATTTATTAAAAAAGAAAATTATATTCTTCTAGTAGAACAGTGTTTCACAATTATGTAATATTTATAAGCCATCCTAAAATACATAGAAAGCATCTTTATGCAAAGTCTGCTAGCATGGCCCTAATCCATGGAATTGATTTCCTTGAATTTAATACAAATTATTTCTAAATAATTGTGCTTTGGATTGTAATTTATATACAATGAGGAACAATTATAATTTGACTCCTGAAAAAGCACAAAGATACATTTAATTCCATTCTATTTTTTTAGTGCAGGGTTAGATATATTGCAAGTCACCCAAAGCTTGGAATAAACCAAAATAGTAATTTGTGTGGTCAGCCATCCATAATCTTTTCTCATCTCATAGGTTGTAGAAAATATTTTTTTCCTTTTCACTGACAAGGTATTGAATACAGCCTACTGATGAACAAAAGATCCTTTTTTCAATTTTAATATGCTGTGTTTCTCATTGCTTTCAGCTGACATAAGATGATGAAACACAAACATGATGTAACAGTGCAATTCCTTTGATAATAATGTGACCGTTACTCCGAATTCTAAATTGTTTAAGAAAAGCATTTGTGCTAATTCATTATTTTATTTTATTTTATT
>JAEANM010023670.1:0-11315 GCA_017656035.1 Myanophis thanlyinensis
AGCCACGGATGATCTCACCCAGCGGCTTCATGTAAATGTTGAACAGGAGGGGCGAGAGCACCGACCCCTGAGGCACCACCATATATATAATATATTATATTATATATACCTTCACTGGTATATATAATATAATATATACCAGTGAAGAAAAAAATAACAGCTCTCAAAAGACTAGCAAGGCTACATAAAAAACTGATGAATTAAAAGACAAAAAGGACAAGTATAAAAAGTGGAAAGAGGGACACATAACTAAGGCAGAATATCAGCAAATAGCCCAAGCCTGCAAAGATGAAGTGAGGAAAGCTAAGGCTCATAATGAACAAAGGCTTGCGACAAAAGTAAAAAATAACAAAAAAAATCTTCCAACATGTTAAAAACAAGAAAAAATCAAGGAAACAATTGGTCCATAGCTGGGAGAAAGTAGCAAGAAGGTGAGAAGCAACAGGGAGAAAGCAGAACTACTTAACTTGCTTTTTACATCTGTCTTTACACAAAGTGAAAAAACAGTCCAACCTATCAAAAACAGCACCACAAAAAAAAAAATTTGGAACGCAAGTTAAAATAGGGAAGAAAATGGTGAGCACCTGTCTATCCTAGATGAGTTCAAATCACCAGGACCAGATGGATTTTGATGGACCAAGGTTTTGAAGGAACTGGCAGACGAGATCTCAGAACCATTGAACTATAGGAGCATCAGAGAACTGCCAGAGGACTGGAAGAGAGCTGATGTAGTTCCCATCTTCAAAAAAGGAAAAAAAAAATAGATCCAGGAAACTATAGACCTATCAGCCTGACCTCAATACCAGGAAAGATTCTGGAAAAGATAATCAAGCAGTGAATTAACTAACACCTAGAAGCAAACAGTGTAATAACCAAAAGCCAACATGGGTTTGTCAAAAACAGATCATGTCAGACAAATCTTATTGCATTCTTTGACAAACTGACAAAATTAGTGGACCAGAGGATCGACTTGGATTTCAGTAAGGCATTTGATAAAGTAGACCATAACTTACTACTTGATAACATAGAAAAATGTGGGTTAGACAGCATCACCACCAGATGGATTCATAACTGGCTGACCAACCGCACTCAATATATAGTCATCAATGGAGATATATAGTCATCAATGGAGATATATAGTCATCAATGGAGATCTACATGGAGAGAAGTAAGCAGTGGGGTACCACAAGGCTCTGTTTTAAGCCCAGTACTCTTCAATATCTTCAATGATTTGGACTAGGGGATAGATGGGGAACTCATCAAATTTGCAGACAGCACCAAGCTAGCAGGAATAGCCAACGCTCCAGAACATAAGCTTAAAATACAGGCTTAAACTACAGAAGGATCTTGACAGATTTGAACATTGGGCACTATTTAACAAAATAAAATTCAATGGTAAAAAAAGTAAGGTTCTACATTTAGGCAAGAAAAACAAAATGCACAGGTACAGTATATGTGGTACCTTGCTCAATAGTAGTAACTATGAGAGGGACCTTGGAGTCCTAGTGGACAATCACTTAAATATGAGCCAGCAGTGTGCTGCAGCTGCCAAAAAACCAACACAGTTCTAGGCTGCATAAACAGGGATAGAGTCAAGGTCATATGAAGTGTTAATACCACTTTATAATGCCTTGGTAAGGCCACACTTGGAATATTGCATCCAGTTTTGGTCGCCACAATGTAAAAAAGATGTTGAGATTCTAGAAAGAGTGCAGAGAAGATCAACAAAGATGATCAGGGGACTGGAAGCTAAAGCGTAAAGAAAGGTTGTTGGGACTAGGTATGTCTAGTTTGATGAAAAGAAGGACTAGGGGTGACATGATAGCAGTGTTCCAATATCTCAGGGGCTGCCACAAAGAAGAGGGAGTCAAACTGTTCTCCAAAGCACCTGAGGGTAGGACAAGAAGCAATGGGTGAAAACTAATCAAGGAGAGAAGCAACTTGGAACTAAGGAGAAATTTCCTGACAGATAGAACAATTAATCAACTGGAACAACTTGCCTCCAGAAGTTGTAAATATTCCAACACAAAGTTCTTAAGAAGAGATTGGACAACCATTTGTCTGAAATGGTATAGGGTTTCCTGCCCAAGCAAGGGGTTGTACTAGAAGACCTCCAAGTCCCTTCCAACTCTGCTATTTCTATTCTATTTCTCCTCTACTTTTTAGCAACAAATTCCATTAACTCTACTATATCCACAGAATCCAAGTCAGAGTGACTCAGTAATTCCATTTGGAAGGTGTTGACTCTTAGGATTAATGTCATCCCCTTCACCCCATATGAATCCATTGAGTAAACAAAATGACATTTTTAAGAAGGATGATATGGCTAACATTACTTACCTGAGGTACTGATTCTGTAATGGCTCATTCACTGGTGGGAAAGCTTCCCTTAATATTGGACTAAAACAACCATCCTTCCCAATCCCAGCATCTTCCAGAAGAAACAGGCAGCCACTTCCATCATCATCCTCAGCAGTATGGGCAGTAAGCTAAAATAGGGTTAGAGGGTTTTATTATAAATATGCAAAAAAAAAATCAACCCAAAGGATTGTTATTAATTAGTCATAGCATCAGCTTGCCATTAATTTAATCTCCTGGAAGGTTCCTCACCCACAAAGGATAACTCCAAGGCATGAGGCATTCACATGGAGGAAATTGCTTTGAGGTCCAAGCTATTGATTGGTATAACAAGCTAGATATTTTCATGTACACTGGCTGGGTGAACTCCAGCTCTTTTGGAACTGCCCAGTAACATAGCAAGGAATTAATTATGAAGGTCATAGTCCAAAACATCTGAAGAGTTTCAATTTACTTATCCTGAATGAATTTAGGGATAAATCCACAACCAAGATCAAATATTGGCAAAAACCACATTGGCTGAATAGATGTAGCTTTAGTTCTTTTTCCCAGAGGTCATGTGTCCCATTCATTTTTCAAGTGCATTTATGGTACTTTCAAGTAAACTTAATGCGTTTGCATGATCTTGAATGGATCGTGAAGGCTTGAAGATTACTTTTTAGCTGCCTTGGAGTTCAATTCTGCTAGTCAAAAGATGATAATTCAAATCATTGGAAAATGGACATCAATCATTTATGTGCAGAAAACTTGGAAATTAAGTAGATGCTCTCCAATATTGTCTTAAAAACATGTTTGTGATAGGTCCACAACTTTTATATGGGCACAGTGTGGAATATTTAGCTGATACTAAGATGAACATTTCTATATCCACCTTAGGCACAAAGCCAGCTTGATGATCCTCTCAAAGGAAAGAGGCAATGTCAAACTACTTCCAAAAAATCCTGACAAAAATCTGTAGAGATTTTTCCAAGCAGTCTATAAGAATCTGACACAATCAAATGGAATTAAAAAAATGAAAACAGAGGGAAGAAATATCTACAGTGCTGGTCTTCCACTTTGACAAAAATTTAAAGACATCACTAGAGCCTGCAAGACTAGCTCTAAAGGTGAATGAGATATTTATTTCTTCATGAGGGATGCAAATTCTGAGAAGTGTTGATTTTCCAACAATTTTCTTTCTCTCTATGAATCCAGAATACCTATCTGGCATAGTCAGAATTCAGAGCTGAGAAAAGCCCAAATCTTGCCAATCTGGAAGTTCTAAACAGCGATTACTATGGGAGAGGAATTTCACACTAAGTAATGTTCTTAGTTGTCTTGTAAATATAATAATCTTCAGGGTCAGCTCTGCCATTAGGCCAAAAAAAATTGCCTCAGAGGGATGAGCTTGGGCATTTCTTTGAAAACAGTTTTTGGTTGTTCCATAGCTGTTAATAGTGACAGGTACTGAGCAATGGCATTTGTATGATTTTTTTTTTACACTAGATACATTACTTAACTGGAAGAAAAGACTCCTGCACGTTTTCCTACATCAGTAGGTCCTGCGCCAGCTCTAACAATCACAGTGACTGTCAAGATTTACAAGCAACTAGGGATTGATTTTTGATAAAGATCTTAGTTTCACCACAAAAAATGGATTTTAAGCAGCCGCACATAGCCAGTTTGGTGTCTTTAGCTGCTCAATCATAAAAACCAAAGTTGTTACCAAGGTTATGTTTGTTTTGACACTGTCTCACATTAAATCATCTCCAGGGATCAAATGTATTCCTCAGTGTGCTCACTTGAAGCCACTGCCTCAGTTGCCCATCTGCTTCGGGGACTTTAGAATGGGGTGCCAGTGATAAGATGGCTGCAAAGACAAACTCAATCAACAGAAACAATCCATGTTCACATATGGTCCCAGTGGTCTCTCAAAGGAAACCAGTCCAAAGGGACGTTAACAGGTGTAGTTCAAAGCACACTTCACTTGAGAGTCATCCCAATTAAATGCAATGGCCATAAAACTTCCCTGATTTGCCTAGGATCTCGCTTCAAAGATGTAATATTATTAAACGTGGTTTCTTGGCTATTTGTCCTTTTCTGCAACAATCCTAAATCTTCCTTCCTGCTTCACCACCACCACCCCGCCTCCCCCACTCCTATTTCACAGGACTTTCGCTTGCAAAAATGAAATAGGGAAGGGAGAAAATGAGAAAACGAATTAAGGGGTTCCCCTCCATGCACCCAGTTTGGAAAGGTCGAAGCCCATGTATCGATTTTAAGAAGAGCCCAGATGAATAAGTTTCGGCTGCTCTGCAGGTTTGTCGAAAGTTGTAAAGGCATGTGCTGATTAGAATAAGAAAGGGCGGTCGCGTGGCTCAGCTGGCACACAGAGAAGCCAGATGACAGATAAGCACCAGCTCCCGGCAACCACCCCGGCTCCCCTTCTCCCTCCCTCCCTCCCTCCCTCCCAGTTTTCCAATCGCAAATCATCTGCTCTTCTCCTCTCCATAATAAAGCAGGCGTGTTTACCTGGGATCCCAGAACCGGCGGGGCATTCCTTTGTTTCTTCATCAGATTGCTGCCGCCAGCTGCTCTTTCCAGCCCTTGCTTCAGCAAATCTGACCAGGGGGCCTTGCCTAGGCTGTGGCCTAGGGAGAAATCAAGGGAGGAAGATTGGCTAGGAACTCTCGCTCTCATTCTCCTTATGATTTGGGGGGGGGGTCAATGGAGAGAGCCTCCTTGGGGCTATCTCCCTCTCCCCTCCCCCACACAAATTCTTCCCCAACCCGGAAAGGGCTTTTGGATATTATTATTATTTTCTTTTCCCGAACCTGAGGTCGGTCGCGTGTCTGAATGTCGACCCAGGGAGCATCTGCTGGGGCTGCTGAGCAAATCAAAAACTAGTTGCCAGGCCGCGGGAAGAGACTTCTCTGAGGCTCAGCAAGGGTTGCAGATCCGCCTACCAAGGCAGGATGCCATTTCCCTCAGGATCCTGTTTCAACCTCTCCCCAGATTGCTTGTAGGACTCCCCCGCGGAAGAGGGAAGCTTAGATTTCTTGGTGGGTGGAGAGCAGGAACATACTTGGAGTTTGAGACATACATATAACTGATGGAAATTTTAAAGCTGCTTCTTCGATGTCCTTATCTGCCTGGTAGTAGTCAATACCCTCTGGGTTGATTCCCTGGACTGAACTCACTTTAACCAAGCAACAGGTTAATGGGAGAAAAGGAGGGAAGAAATCAAGTAAAATTAATAATTGGAAAGAACAGGATGCAAGTAGCGGTATGAATGCTTCTTCTCAGAATATTTATTTCAGGACGTTTTTCCCACAAGTGGGCAGAAATGATGGTAAAATCTGCATTGTAGACTTTTGGAGGGCATTTGTTTTTCCAAGTCCAAATTTCCATATTAAACAATACTGTTTGTAGACCATTTCAAAATGGATCAAATAGGACAGTCTGTTTGTTCTAGTGGTTAAAGCACCAGGTTACAAACTGGGAGACCAGTAGAGTTCTAGTCCCACTTTAGCCATGAAAGACAGCTTGGTTGACTGATATAGGGCCACAGTAATTCTCGCTCAATCCATGATGCTAGTCAACAAGTTGGTCAGTCAACTCCTGTAATGTTTGGTTGTTCTGAAAAAAGTGGGCCCTGCACTAGGAAGAAAAAAAAATCAAAATTTATTAAATATGTTTTCAAAAATTAACATTTATACACTTGCGATAGACTGTCTCCATAAACTAAAATATTACCTGTACAAAACTTACGTTTATTAAATTTATATACCGCATCCTCTCCCAAGGGACTCCGGGCAGTTTACAGCAAGTAAAAAATATAGGCAAAAATTTAAAAACCCATATAAAACAATTAAATTGGCTGATATTTAAAAATACTATTAAAAATTATTAAAATTAATTATAAAATTTTACACCCAAAAATTAAAATACCCGAGGTGTCAGGCCAGGCCGGCTAGCTGGAAAAGATGAGTTTTTAGCGCATGTCGGAAGGCTCGTAGGTCAGTAATGGTCTGAATCTCAGGGGGGAGTTCATTCCATAGGGAGCAGCCACAGAGAAGGCCCGGACCCTCAGGGCCGTCAGGCAACATCGACCCGACGGTGGTACCCCGAGAAGGCCTGCCCTGTGGGAGCGCACCGGTCGGTTGGAGGCTGAAATTAGAACTCTCAACCCATTTCTTCACTTGTACTATAGAGGGCCTATAATTTTAGGCCTTCAAATATAACCTAAAATAGAGTCTGGCCTGAAGCTAAATCAAAATTAAGCATATTTTAGAAATAAGTTTTCCTTTGTCACATAAACAATAACTTGGCAGCAATTTTTGCTTATAAGACTCTTCTCTAGAACATCTGTGATGTCATCAAATGATGTGAGCTCAGGCTTGATCTTTGTACTTATTCCAATTAGATATATAATATGGCTGTAATAGGAACAAAAGCATTGGTTTGTTGTCAGAACATTTCACTAGCAGATGAGCTTGTTGACTTATTATTATTGAAAAGAGCGATGGGCTCTAGACTGTTAGATGCAGAGTCCACAATTTCTTAAGAAATCAATAGAAACCATAAGCTAAACCCTGTGCATACATTAATAAAATCATTAGTATCAACTTCTTCCTCCTCTAAGAACCCAGAGCAAGATACAATTCCCTCTCCCCCATTAAAACCCAAAAAGCAATCAACAATATTTGTTATAAACCAAGATAAAAACTGTAAGAATACAACAAAATAAAGTTCACTATATAATCTGTTCATGGAACTCACGCAATAAGCTGTATTTGAATCCAACCTTACATATTGGACTTGCTTTGAACAAAGCATGTGCAGAGGAAATCCATTTAGAATTATGCAGCACCATCTATGCCCCAATATAACATGTCTAGATTGTGATTCCTGGAATAAGCAAGACACTAGGTACACTGTGGGTGAAAAAGCTCTAGCAATTGTAGACAATAGGGATTGTAAACCATGGCTTGGCATAACTGTTGTCAATAACTTTGGTGATAAGAAATAAGCATATGTATTTTGGAGGACCCCTAATTTATGTAAAAATCTGGTTTTAGAATTTTTAAATTGTGTTCATTGTCCCTCTGAACATGTGCTAATAAGTTGCTTTTAGAAATAAATATTTGCCACAAGGACCAGTTATCAGACTTAGAATGAATATCTTTGTAAACTACAGTTATACATATCACAAAAAATAAAATGAAGATGGGATTGCATGTTTTTCAAAATACTTGCCATGCAATTTGGATTTTTTACCACCTGTGGTAGAAATGTGAATTTTCTTTTCAATAGAATAATTATCTTAATATATTGAATAACCCTATCAGTAAAAAGATACTATTTTAAGTTATATGCCCCACCCAAGTCACCCTAAAAAGTAATCAAGAATGTTTAAGGTATTGTATTATTGATAGCAGTAGCACTTAGACTTATATACCGCTTTATAGTCCTCTCTAAGCGGTTTACAGTCAGCATATTGACCCCAACAATCAGGGCCCTCATTATACCCATCTCAGAAGGATGGAAGGTTGAGTCAACCTTGAGCCTGGTGGGATTTGAACTGCCAAACTGCAGCCAGATGACAATCAGCAGAAGTAGCCTCCAGTACTGTACTCTAACCACTGCACCACCAAGGCTCTTAACCTCAATGATGTTTATTTATTTGTTAAAATTATTCACAGCCCATCTTATCGAAGAGCTACTCTGGGCAGTTTACAGCAATATTAACAAACCTATCATATATCATAATGTATATTATTTGTGTAACTTAACCATATTGGTTCCTTAATGCATCTGTGTTGACTTCAAAAATCTCAGTTCTATTAAACATTAATTTAAAATATTAGATTGTTGTTGTAATATGTTATTCTGCTTGTACAGACTCCATTGTGAAATACATGCAAAGGTCATATCCAAGAGGATATTTTTATACAAGGCTTTTCAACATGAAGCTTTTAACAGCAAATGCAGAATAAAATCCACTAATGTATCTGCAATTAAGAATGGAATGAATTGCATTATTAAGGGGATGTTTACTTATCTATTTTTTTCTGCTAATATAACTCAAACATATTACATTTTCTTCAGAATTCACTGGAACTATATTCAAACTAAGTGCACTTAAAATTGCAATCTCACAGAAAATCTCTATTTGCTGATAAATACTCCCTTTTGCTTCTTTTTTGCCATTTGCAGAAAATCTGAATATCCCATTTTCTTTTAATACTTTTCTCAGTTTTGTTTTTCACCTAAAGCAGAAGTTCTTTTCAGAAAACAATTTCCAATCCTTTTTCAGATGTGATTATGGAGTTTGGGGACGATATAGATCCACCGCTTCTGTGGCGGGGGGGGGGGGGCTTTTTTCTGTGAGCATCTGCCTGTAGAAGAACAGATGTGGGCACCTGCAGTGACAGGCTGCACATGGTCCACACTATTCATAGGCATTCAGATGTGGCTACAATGGTAAGCTTTTGTATGTGCAAAGTCACTAAATATATTAACCTGTGTTTCCCTGACCACTGCCCCATTTAATTTCTTCATTGGCAATAACATCTGATCTAATCCTCCAATTGGCTCCCTACTGTGCCCATTTTCCCTGGAAAAATATGTGAAGTTATTCAAGTTTCCACCTGTTGACTATTGAAGTCAGTTATAGGTTCATCAAAAATTTCAGAGATACACTTACGATACTGCTATAAGGAAAGAGAAGGGAGCCTATTTAATATATCTTAGAGAATATTTTAAATTTAGTAAAAAGAAAAGTATTAACCACCAATAAAGTTAGTTTCTGGAGAAATTACTAATTCCTTTTTGTGCAAAATTCCTATAACACTAGAAGGACAATGACAAAGGAACAAAATATCACTGTGAGTGCACCTTTTTGCCTTTTGCAACTGGTCAAGTTTTGTTTATTGAACTTTTAATACTGTGACTAATAGAAACTTTGTTCAATATGCCAAGCAGCTAAAAAGTAACCGTAATCTCAGGTATAAGAATTCAATTTTGGGGACAATTTTGCTTTATCGCTCTTCTCTGATCATCGCTTCCTCTGTTTTGATTTGTTTTCACCCACAATGCATCCTTTAGCTCCATTGTAGCCCACACAATGCCCATGGATATCAGGCTGTGAATGAAGACAGAAGCAGTTTAAATAAACCAGCCCCTTTCTTTCCTCTCTGTCTATTGTTGTATGAATAGGCCTTCTGCATTCTGCTGCTAGGAAACCACCTTTTCAAAGCCTAGCTTCAAAAAAAGGGATAGACTCCCAATAAAAATAAAGCAAAAATAGTTTTCCTGTTGCTTTGTTTAAACAAGTCTTTAAAATATATATATATATATATATGAGCAGAATATTTGAGGGCATGCATCTTCTTAGAAATACCCAATTCCTCACCTCTTGCATCAGTGACTAACATCAAAACAGTCAGCCTTTTCACATTCAGCCTCTTGTGCACGGAACTATTTCACTTTAACTACAATGTATAATTGAGGAAACTTTACAATATATTACTGAGATTAACAACAACATCCGTAAGCATTATTTTGTTTCCAATGGAAGGGTAGAGAAAGTTATACATAGACAAGTTGTTTAAGAGAAATACAATAGGAAAATAGTATTTAAATCCAAAACAAAAACTATACAAAATGTAGCAACTATGGACATCATGCAGAGCTGTGGGGTCTTGCTCTGCTTCTATAAATTACTGTAGGTGTCGGGAGATTTAAGTTCCACGCTGTAGCGGCATGTAACAGAAACAACTACATTTTGTATTTGTCAATTGTCGTCTCGTCCGCCAGCTCTTTATGATTTAGGGGCAAGGAGAGCGTCCGGTAGAGAATCACGTGACCGCCGCAGATCCCATCTTCCCGGAGAAAGAACCATAGAGACTTTTAAGTGTGCGCACGCTCCGTCAACAGCACTGCAAAGGGATACCTTGAAAGGAATCCTTCAACGCAAACCGAGTATCTGGCTCTGAGTTGACGTCTTAGTATCCCGGCCTAGAATCCCGAGAGTTAAGAGACGTAAGGTACAACCTTGAGGCTGCTGTCCTAAGAGTACTTATTTTAGAACGTCAGTTCCCTCGAACAGATTTGTCAATCAAGGGCCGTGAAATTGTTCCGAATATGTTGTAGGGTGGAATTAAAATTCTTTTCTTTTAGGAAATCATACACTTTAGGAGGATCATACACTCAAGAGTTGCGGGGGTGGGTGGGTGGGGGCTGGTAAAACGTTGCAGCCCCCGATAAGGGCTTTGCTTAGCAAACTGTCCGAGGGGAACACCGCCCTGTGCGAGGTGTCGTTCCCGGTCCCGTTTCCTCCGGCTTGTGGACTTAGGGGCGGCTGAGAGAAAGCAGAACCTAAGAGCTGATGGTAATAGGGAATAAGATGGGTTCATGCAACATGGTACTTGATTGTGTTGTAAGGATCCAGCCATTTGGTCAGTTTACCCAGCAGTGAGTTGTGGGCAGCTAGAAAATGAACCCAGATTAATTTAAGTATTTTTGGATGAACCATGGAGGAGCCTGCAGCAAATGCAATGATTTATTGAAAGCAATAATAAGCAATATGTATCTTGACATTGAGATATTTATCTCTCTTTTCAAGGGGAGGAAAATGGTGCAAGGGCCAGAATGGAAAGCAGGACTTCAGATTTCAAGAACGTCCACAGTGTGTGGTCAAAAATGTCAAGATAGCAGCCATAGGTTTTATGTGCTTTTATGTACTACTCATATACAAGACCGCCAAAAACTGCCAGAGGTAGATTGGTACTGTTGTGGCCATTATCTGAATATCTATTTATCTTACTGGGCTGTTTGGTCATTGATGCTATGGTGAGATGCAATCCTAAATATATTTGCTTATCAGATGACATTTAACACTTACAGTTGTGTTCAAAATTATGCAACCCCCAATGCTGTAAAGGGTTTTAGGGAATTTAGTGTACATTTGTAAT
>JAEANM010023671.1:0-11315 GCA_017656035.1 Myanophis thanlyinensis
CTTCTGTTTTTTTTTTTTTTTTTTTTGTCCAGGATGAATACACTATCTTGCCTCACTCATTTATCATTGGCATCCATGGCTATGTGCTGGTCTATTCTGTCACATCTCTCAGAAGGTAAAAGGGCACAGAATAGAGCCTGATTATAGTACAAGGCAGTTGGACAATGAGGTCCTGATGAAAACAAGGGAATTGCCTGAATTTTGTAAGGATCTTGAAACAATGAAGTCCTTCCCTTAATATAGATAGTGCTTCACTTACAAATATTGGTTTAATGATTGTTCAAAATTACAACATCACTGAAATAAGTGACTTATGACTGTTTTTCCACATTTATGACTGTTGCGCTTTCCCCCTAGTCAGATGATCAAAATTAGAACTCTTGGCAACTAGCATGCATTTATGATGGTTGCAGTGTCCCCCTTTGCGACCTTCTGACAAACAAACTTGATGGGGGAAGCCAAATTCATTCAACAACCGTGTTGCTAACTGAATAACTCTGGCAAGAAGTTGTAAAATGGGGCAAAACTCATTTAACAACTATCTTGCTTAGCAATGGGAATTTTGGGCCCAGTTGTCGTAAGTTGAAGACTACCTGTATTTGCAAGACCACAAAATGGGTTTGGGAAAGCCATTAAAGGCTTGGAACAATAGCCTTATTAGTCTCTCTAAACCCAGGTTTGTTTAACTGTCTTCATATACCTCTCTTGTCTTGTTTTTTAGTCACCTTGAAATGCTTGTTGAGCATTTTTTTATCTTCTAAATCTAATCAAAAGCATTTAAATACATAAATATTGGTTGATGGCTTCTTATCCATAAGGAGCATTTTGGGGATAATGTTTTAAAATGTTTTCTAGCAATCCTTGGCTCATACTAAAGATACAAATTGCTCTTCTAATCTTTCTTGCCTTTCCCAGTTTTCAGGTGGTGAAGTCCCTGCACAGCAAGTTACATGAAAGCAGAGGGAAGACAAGGTAAACATTAACATGGCAGATCAGGAAGGAATGCAACTCTAAGGCAAGATGTTCAAGCACATTACTAGGGAACTCTTGTCTGAAAGGATGGGGTAGGGAAGGGTTCAGTGGCTTGCCATATCTGTATAAACATCTGGAAATGTTAACTTGTGTACTCCAGATTCTCTCCCAGAAATAAATGCCAGACTGAACAACATTAATACAATAAGTTACCTGTAAATGATGACACTTTTAGGTTGATACAAAAGTTTTGCCTAGAATGTAGTGATACCATTAGGGAACTGTATTTTTCTGAGCATGTTTAGACTGCATTTCTCTCTCTAGTATTTCAGAACCTCTGCAAATTTGCTGATGCGTGGACTTCAACTCCCAGAATTCCTCAGCCAGCCTGCTTGCTGGGGAATACTGGGAGCTAAAGTATGCATGTCTGAAAACTTGCAGAGGTTGTGAAACTTTACACCAGGAAGTAAGCGTAGAACATGTAAAATGACAAGTGTGTTTTTAAAAGTATTTTCATTTTAGACATAGACAAGGATTCATTGGAAAATGCAGATTCTCAACTTACAATTATTCATTTAAATGTCTATGGAGATTCTCCATCATCCAGATCATGGTTGTCCCAAAGGTGCCTTTTCAAGAGGCAACTGGACTTTCTGTTTCTTCTTTGAAGATGTTTCGCTTCTCATCCAAGAACTGAAGAAGCTTCTTGGACGAGAAGCGAAACATCTTCAAAGAAAAAACAGAAAGTTCAGTTGCCTCTTGAAAAAGCACCTTTGGGACAACCGTTTATTTAGTGACAGATTGATGTTACAATAAGACTGGAACCAAGTGACTTACAATCTGTTCTCGCACCTGTTGCAGCATCCCTATATGATCAAAATTTGGGCACTTAGCAATCTGCATATATATTTAAGATGGTTGTGATGTGCTGGGATCATGTGATCCCCATTTGTGACTTTCTCAGTCTGCTTCTGACAAGCATACTCCAGAGCGGGGGCGGCGGGGGGGGGTGTTTGCTTAATGACCATGTGATTAATTCAACAATTGGAGTGATTCATTTAACAACTGTGGCAAGAGAGTTGCAAAATCTTGTACAACTCACTTAACAACTGCCTTGGTTAGCAACAGAAATTTTGGGTCCGCAAAATATACCTGCAACCAGAAATTCAGAACTATCCTAGCCATACCAAGAATTGTTGCATTAAGTTACAAGCAAGTGACCCTTAGATATGACTATGGAAGTTGTGAGTGAAGTGGGATGACTTCTCTGTTTAGCATGCAAGAAGCAACTTTTAGAAATGTTCCTCCTTCGTTTGGCAGGATGCCTGTAGTGCTTGTTGGCAATAAAGCTGATCTGTCATTAGAAAGGTAAGAACTTTTGTCTATTGCTTAAGAAATGATAGCTGAAGAATAAGAGTAGAGTTTGCTTCAATCTCTTTAAAATATTGGCTGTAATCTGAGTCATTTTTCTTTATAAAGGAGTCTGAACTCTAGAATCAGAACAGACAAACCTTTCTGGCTGGAAGAATTTTGGAAGTTTGGAGCATGTTTGCAAAATAATTACAATGCACAGGAACAAGGGAGTAGTTTTAGTTAATTTATTCCTAAATGGCTCCCTTCTTCTATTCTCTCACCATAAATTCTAATCTCTCCTGGCATTTTTTAAAGCAAGCTTAGAACAAAGCTTTCACTGCCTTTTCTCAGGATGTGCTTTGATTTTCTTATAATCCTAAAAACCTTTTCTCAAATTAGTTTTTACATACTTTCTTTTGACTGACATTCCTGGGCAGAAATGGTTTTCTCTCTGCTTTTATGAATAGCACACTGTATGTACCAATGGCTACATCCACATTCCTGCCATTCCAAAGAAGAATTTTATCTTAATTGGCCCCTTTTGTAAGTAGTAATAAACTGTGATGGATCATGCTCTAGGGAAAGGGCTGTGTGTTTCTGTAATGTTTATCTACATCAACTCTTATTTTAGTGAAACAAAAATAGACAAAATATTAAAAAGAAAATATGTGCATTAAAAGGGCAAGAAACATGCACACATATATTATCCACTCTAGTTGAATACTGATAAATATATTCAACAATATTCATCATCCCTCCCCTCCCAAGGAAGCAGGTCCAAAATATATAAACTTCTACATTTATTTGCAACCAATTTGACCTGTCATCATCTACTATGTATAAAAAACAAACTGGTTAACAGGTGAACCAACAGCAAAATTAAATTTCAAAGCCCTCTGTTAACAATCTATATTATTGTATTTAACTCTTAGTGGCTTCTTATCTACCATAAATCAGCACAATCATTATCTCTGCATTGTTTTTAACTCAAATCTTTCGGATATAAGATTTTTGAAAATTAGCATTGAGTGAAAGAATAGGAGTTGGGTGTTTACAAACTGCCTTACGCTGAGTAGAAAATAGTGTGGGAAGTCCTGCAGTAGGGTTGATCTGTTACGACCTTTATGTTACTCTTTTTAATTAAATTTTAACAAACAATATCAGGTAACTAAAAAGGTAAAGGTTTCTCCTGCCCAGTCTTGTCTGACTCCAGAGGGTAGCGCTCATTTCCATTTCCTAGCTGAAGGATCCAGCATTGTCCAAAGTCACTTCCATGGCCATGTGGCATGGCTGTACACCAAGGGGCACGGATGTTAACATAAACCAAAGTACATATATTGAAGAAGAAAAGGAAGAAAAAATCTACAACAGATGATTCGCTGTGGCGATCCCTAACGGGAACAGCTGAAAGAAGAAGACGGAAGAAATCTACTGCAATGCGAATAAAGGGACAGTTATTGTACAAATGAAAGTTCCCTCCATACTGTATACTATAAGTAACCTACTATTGTGGTTATAATATATATGTCTATAAAAGTTACAGAGTTGTCTTTGGCGAGAAGGGTGCAATACAAGTTTGATAAATTAAAAGGCAAACTAACAGAAGTTGACTGCAAAATGACAGTGTTGGTGAGGTTTTGTTTTGTTTTCTAATTACTCTATTTTTAGTCGTCAGGTAAAGACGGACGAAGGCCGGAAACTTGCTGATTCATGGGGTGCTGTGTTCTTGGAATCTTCAGCAAAAGAAAATCAGGTATGACTGATATCACCTAAATTAAAGGGGGTAGTAGGGAATAAGATCTAAAAGCCATAAAAATGCCACTTCAAATTCCCGTGTAAATCCATTGTGCCTTCTGTAACAGACTAAGGATTTTTCACAGGTTTAATTTTGAACAGAATGTGCACGGGCTGAATTCCACCCTGAAGAAAAAGAAAAGAGTAGCTAAGAGTCTTCTTTGTCCCAATGTCTAAATATAAGTAGATAACCTTGTTCTTTTTTTAATATTTAAAATAACATATTTAATTATTTCATCAATCAAAGGCAAATACAGGCACAAAACTAATGGGGAAAGGAGGGAGATTGCTCTGTGTTGTCTCCTCAGAATAGGCAGGAAACCTAGACTTCCCACCAAAATAGTAGAGCTCCAATAGAATACCAGTCAATATGACAAGGGGTCAGTAATATTATGAGTATTGTGGGTTAAGACATCAGGCTAGAAACTTGGGAGATGGTGAGTTCTAGTCCTGCCTTAGCCATGAAAGCCAGTTGGGTGACTTTGGGCCAGTCACTCTCTCTCAACCCAATTTATCTTGCAAGGTTGTTGTTGTGGGGAAAAGAGGAGGAGGGAGTCCCAAAGGTGCTTTTTCCAAGAGCCAACTAACTGGATTTTCTTATTTGGACTGGACCACTTCATAAACACATGGCACAACATAGAAGAACAAACCTATCAGGACAACATTCAGCAGTCCATCTGCATTTAAAAGACAAAGTCCACTCTTTTGAAGACAGCAAAGTCCACATTTTGGACAGAGAGGACCGCTGGTTTGAAAGAGGTCATTTATGTCAAAATCTAACAGCCCTCTCTCAATAGAGGGGGTGGATACAACATCATCTATCTCCAGTCTGTAACACAGTCCTTTCAGCACTTTCAAGAAAGCTCCACACCCATTTGCACCACTCAGGTGACCCTGATGACCCAGATAAACCTCCAGGTGGCCTCAAGGACTCTCTAAAAGAATTCAAATGATCACCTGTCTGCAAGGAGTATAAATCCTTCCCTCCCTACCATCCAGCCAGAGCTGAAGAAGCTTCTTGGATGAGAAGTGAAATGTCTTCAAAGAAAAACCAGAAGTCCAGTTGCCTCTTGAAAAAAGCACTTTTGGGACAACCATGACCTGGATGATTGAGAATCTCCATAGACGGGAGGAGGGAGGTATGTTAGATATGTTTACTACCTTAAGTTATTGATAAGAACAACAAAGAAGTGATACAAATTAATAGTAAGTATTCTGCTGCTTCTTAAACACAATTGTACACTTTCTTTTTGGAGTGACTCCGACACTACCTTTCTTCCCTGCAGATGACTCAAGGTATCTTCACAAAGGTTATTGAAGAAATTGATCGTGTGGACAATTCCTATGGTGAACAGCGCAATTGTACCATAATGTGATGCTGCTTTCCCCCACCTGATGCTGCTCGGCCAGTGGGAGGGTGGGGGTTAAGCACAGACCTAGGCCAATTCAGGGCAGGTATTGTGGCTACCTAGAGCTCTGATCAGCAGGTCTGAACTAGCTTACGGGTAACTCACACACATATACAATTATACCTCATCACTGGTACTCCATGGGAGGTGGCCATGTTTTGCACATTAGTTTGCTGGAAGCAATCCATGTATGTATTTCCTGTACATATATGTATGTATGTGTTTGTGTGTGTATGTGTGTAACATATTGCCAAATGTTTACAGAAGTGGGAGCCACAATAGGATCTAGTTATGATTTGTTATATAGGGACCTGTGTGTGTATTTATAACAAAATTTACAATCAGCTCACCCGTTTACAAAAGGAACTGTTCACAATTCAGTGTAACAGAGAGGTAGCTGAATGTAACATTTTCCGAGTGGGATCCACTAAAGGCCAGTACTTTTGTTGGATAGTTTTGCTTTGGTGATAGCTGAGCCTTGGACCCAGATGCGTAAGTCAGTTTTCAGTTGTAGCTCTTGCAACACGTGGCCTTATTTTTTTTTATCAGGGGTGAAATTTCATGCCACAGCCTGGGTCCAAAGTTGGGTTTTTCTTTGCTAGAAATCACAATGTGGCTGTCTTAGCGATGCTTAGTCAACTTTTCTTTGGTTATATGCAAACAAATAAACTTCTTTAAGAACAATATTTTTGTGGAGGGGGAGAGAACCTTTTGTTACATTTCAGTGCGTTAAACACTGTCCTAATTGCATTGAGCCTCTTTGTATAACAGCTATCTAGTTTGGCTTAATCACATATATACAGTATATATATATATATAAAAGCAAGACAAAATGGATGCGCCCAAGCTTAACAAATGTTTCCAATGTCTTGCCTATAATTGTGGCCTCTTTTTGGAGGCTTTTTGAAGTGCTGCAAAGGAGTTTGTAAAGCGGTAGCTTTAAAAGGGAGTGTAAAAGTTGTAGCAGTGTTTCTCAAATTTGGCAACATTGAGATGTGTGGATTTCAACTCCCAGAATTCCACACTGGGGGATTTTGGAGTTGAAATCACGCATCTTAATGTTGCCAAGTTTGAGAAATGCAAAGTTGGAGGATAGAATTAATTACATTTCACTGTTCTTTGGTGGGGAAAAACTGGAAAGGGAGGCAGCTTTCATGAACATTTTTCTATAAAATCCTATGAAACGCTGCATGACTGTGCTGAGGTGCAGAAGCAAAGCTAAGAAGAAGCAATTTGAGCTGAAATTTACGGTTTTCTACTTCCCTTTTGCGAAGCTGCCTTTTGCCTTGAATTAGGCATATTAGCTTAATATTGTGACATGCATACATACGTGTGTGTGTGTGTGTGGGTAGATGTATATATAAGAATGAAAACGAAGCTTTTTAAGTGGTTTCTTCTTGTTTAGAAAGTGGCCAGTCTCTCTGTTGATCACATGCTTAGTCTGAGCCTAAACAGTGTCGCTGTGATTTTCCTTTGGCGTCTTCGGTTGACTTGATTGGGCACATTGATACATTGCATTTAAGGCTGGGAATGGGATTCCGGGCTAAAACTGAGCACTGAACACCGAAGGGAATGAGTATGCCTAAGCTTCGTGGACTGCAGGGTAAGCCTTTGGAAATGAGCTCTCCAGTGAAGCACAATACATTTTAATCTAGAAAAAGTGGGGAGAGTTGCTTTGATGTTGTGGAATGTTATGTGCATCTTAGCAGTCATAGTCTGATCAAAAGCACATCCTTTATTTTCATAGTTCTTCCTGCCAAAAGCTGGCCCTCTGTGCTGAGGGGACTTGAACCTTGGGCCATCCTCACCATTTTTCTGCAGTCCCTACAAAGCTTTTTCCCCCAGATGAAATGGTTTTTTGATTTGTTGTGCCAGTGAATGCATATTTCACCTCATTGATGCCACCTCAATGCTATTTTTCAGAAAAGCTTCTGTCTTTTAAAGGTGTACACATGTTTTTTTTGCAAGGCCACTAGGAATGCTTTTATGTATTCAGAATGAAATTGGATGCATAGACAGGGAAAGGGATGGATACGAGATTATTGTTAAAAATCCTGGTTTGGGGCAAATAATCTTGTACATTATCTTAAATTGTGAAAAATGTTTTTTTTTTTAAATGAATGCTTTGAGCAGATAGATTTATTGCTCTCAGAATGAAACCACCTGATCCCTGTATTTGGGAGGTGACCATTTCATAAGGAATTTCTTTTGCATTTTATTGGGACTTCCAGGAATTACTGTTTCTATGTATTGTTGCTCCATTTCTACAGTGTTGACTATTTTCCCCAGATCTTGTTTTGGACTCTTAAAAACCTTCACTTCATATTTCTTCCCTGTTAGGAATAAATATGACTATTACTGCTAGCCTTAAAGGGAAAATGTATGTGTCCACATTTTTGTCATCTGCTGATTCTTTTTCGACAGACTACAGTCAGGGTTGAAATACCTCACCAATCTTATTCTCTGGATCCTGCTACGCTTCCCCCATTAAACCAGATGGTGATGTACGTAGTATTTCAACAAACCCCTGTATTGTACATACTGTTGGATGCAAAAGTAACAGCTTGCAGTCTGCCTGTCAGTTTAAGTAGGAAGAGAGTTGTGGATATCTACGCCAAAATTTCTCAAATCGCATTGCAATAAACTAAAATAAATTGGAATATTCTCTTCATAGAACAGATAGAAGGCACTTCTTGGCTACATTTAGGATTTCTAATTAAAAGTAATCTTGCCAAATGAGGCTGTTTCCCAGGAGCTGCGTTTTGAACTTAATTGCCCTTGTACCCCTGAAGCCTTGATTTCAAATTGTGGGTCAGTTAAGGAGAGGGATGGGAGGTAAGCAGCAAGCAGGGTAGGAGAAAAAAAAATGGTCGTTAGCAAATCCAGGTTCTGACATTCAGAATGTTGGCTGGCTTTGCCAGCCAGCCTCTCTCAAGGATTTGGATGCCGAGGATTTTGGTCCAGCAATGTCACCTGCTTGGAAAGTCTAGTTCAGGAGTCAGAAAAATAGTGCAGGCTGCCTTTATAAGCTCACTTAGTTGTGGAGTGTTTCCATTGCCCGTTCAAAGTGGTGTATGGTACAACTCTTACACAAGTTACATGGTTGCTTGCATTCTTTGGAGGAAGCTCTGAATGGAGTGAAGCCTCTTTCTCTGCCCTAGAAACCAGTGTTACAAAGCTGTCTTGCTTTTGAATGCCAGTTCCCTTGGGATTGTTTTAATGATGAAAATGTTATGTTTCCTATGAAATAACTGTTAATGCTTAACTGAATTACAGCGTTCTCAGCAAACCTGGAATTTACAGAGTTGGGAAAGGCTCTGTCACATTGGTATCTAGACCTCTTTTACTGCCATGTACAAGATTGAATTTGATAAATCCATGTATTTAATTTCAAATCTAGTCTGCTTTGTATCAGTGAAAAGCCATCCTTGTAGGTATTCTTCAATGGCTGCCATACTCCTTAATTCCGTGGCCCAATCAGTGTTACTGCAGGATGTGATTTTAACTCTAGCATCTCTTTTTGTAAAGGTGTACATATTTTTGTTTTGCAAATCAGTAATGAGGCTTAGGTTGCATTGTAAAACGCATTCTGGAAATAAAGACGATGCCAGGGCTTGTGTCTTGCTTTACACCGTGTCAGCTTTCCATTTTACCTTGTCCCGCTTTCAATGTAAATACTCTATTAAAGCAAATCAAGGTTTTCCTTTAAATGAGATTTCTGTATTGAAATTAAGAACATGGCATTAGACAATGGAACAAGGACTGGGAGGGAATTTCCAATGCTTTGTTTTGTTTCTGTAATTAAACTCTTGTTTTCCCTTATGGCTTCAGCGTCCTAATTAAGGCTGCCTGTACATTCTGATTTATAATGGGGAGGAAAGACTTTCAAAATGGTTTTAAGGTTGCAAGGATTAAATTTGCACATTATACACGTATCATGTACATGTAACCATGTTTCAACAAGATACCGTATGGCTTATGGGTTTAACAAGCCCCACAATTTAACAAGAGAGACACTATGGGTTAGCACAATATGTGGGCCGTGTCATTGATGCTACCTGAATTTGTTGGACATAGCAAAGGTGGTTTCCTTTACCATCGTGAGAACTGGAAGCAGCAGCTTGAGCTTGACGATTTCTATGAGTTCCAGCTAAATGTCTTGTTCTGATATCTCACCGTTAATGTGAGCATGGCCTATACAGGGGTGTCCAGACTTGGCAACTATTAAGACCTATGGACTTCAACTCCCAGAATTCCTCAGCCAGCCATGCTGGGAGTTGAAATCCACAGGTCTTAAAAGTTGCCAAGATTGGATACCCCTGACCTATAAGGCACCCTGCCTATTTTAGCCACAGCACACTGGGCCTGCATCTAGTGGAAAAACACAAATGCACCTCTGCCTTTTATCAGCTGTGTTGGGAGCTTGGCAATGATCTGTCTTGCTGAGCACCCAAAATGGAAGTAGCTTTGGGTTCCAGGCATCTTTGGTATGTGCTATGCCTTTTTTTTTTTCTGTTGCCAAAACTGATTTGGTACTAATTGCATCAATTACGTTATTAGCAACACAGGAGCAGTATAGAACCACTGCCGTCCTGGGTTTTGACTTGCTTTGTGGTAGCATCAACAGTCTTAAAAAATTATCTGGGAACCAGCCTGAATCCCACTTGATTGCTTCTGACCCAAAGAGCTATGGAAGAGTTGATTACAGCCATTCATTTCAGAGATGATGAGCTCCCTCTCATTCCCTCACATCTTCCTTATGCATTAGGCTGTGCTTGCTGCACTCTGTGCTAGGTCAGATGAAAGCTTGTGGTCTCCCATAAAACAGGACACCAATACTGGCAGCTATTCTGGGTCAAGAGGGGGCAATTGGTAACCCTCCAGATAACTGAAATATTCTTCAGCATTCTTCTCTACAGGCCCTGCTGGGAATTGCACTTTAGCATCTGGAGGTCTCCAGGTCTTTCCCTGTTTTGGAATTGGGTATTTCTCCAGGGCTATGGTGGTCTGCCATCATGCCAGAAACTAGAGCTTAGGGCACAGGGATGCAAAATAGCAATAGTTTCATTCTAGAGAGATAACAGCCATAGTAAAGGAGGGAAAAGGGGCCTACAAAACAGCAAGGCATATTGTGTACCTTTCTCTCTCACTAAGGGATGGAGGATACGTTCCTTGTATGGGAGATTTCATTATCAAACCTGTGTTTGTATATGGAGAAATTGCTTCAATCCACTAACTGTACTGGACCTCTGCTTTCTGGAACTGTGATGTTCTTCTATCATTCTGGCCAGCCTCATCGTTGCCTGCTTAGAATCCACTCTGCATTCCGTAATAGAGAAATGCTTTTATTGTACTAATACTCTGTTGCAAGGATAGGGGACCCATCTGTTGGCAACAAGTGTACAGCTTTTTTAGAGGGCAACTCTGCAAACTTTATACTTGGAAAAGTAAAACTAGGGCTTCGGGAAACAAACCTCTCTTCAGAGAGCCATGAACCCCCATTATTATCTGAAACCATCCTTAAAATTTGTCACTGCAGTTGCAAGTGTGACTGAGTCACCCAAAATTTGATTATGTGACCCTTGGAGGTGCTGCAACAACCATAGCTTTGAGAACAGTCATAAATACCATTTGTTCAGCACAATCATAACTTTGAAAGGCCGTTAAATGAGGACAGCCTCTGTTATAAATAGGCACATTCAAACGTTTTTGAAACCATAAGGATAATTTTTGTTCTGGGTTACGTATATATATATATATCTATATATATATGTGTGTTTGTTTTTG
>JAEANM010023672.1:0-11315 GCA_017656035.1 Myanophis thanlyinensis
CTCCATCAACTAATCAAGAGGCAGCAGCGCAGCCAACCAGCCCAGCACACCACGCCCTCCCACCAGTATTTATAGAGTGACAGCAGCTCCGGTCACAGACTTCTTGCCCTGGCACGAAGCAGAAGGCACCAGCCTGAAGATGGCAAGTGGGACCTTGCCGAAATGTTGTGAAGATATTCTCAAACTTACATGGGAAAAGACCCAAATAGACCTAGACCTGCATACCTGCACCCATGAAAAACAACAAAAAAATTAACCTAGGTGGTAAAAAGCCCTTGGATACTCAGTATAATAAAAGGTTATTGATATGGCAACTCCTGTAGTATGGCTCCTTTCTCACAAGTTCTTAGAGCTTTTTCCTACCAACACCCAGCCATTTTACTATGATACAAAGCCTATCCTATTCTTTTGACATAATATTTGAATAACTCTCTAGGACAGTTGTAGAAAGCCCCCTCTGATTATTTATTGCAAAAGATTATTATTAGGTTATTATTACTGTAAGAATATTATTTATTCTTAATATTAAAAAGAGGCAGAATATTATAGTTCCCCAAAGAAGAAATGGAGAAACGTGTTCTTAAAGGCAGAAAGTAGCCCCAGTCTTCGTGCATAGAAAAACAGCCTCAAGCAGAAGAAACTGGTCTTTTGAAATGCAGATTTTGTATCCATTCAAAAAGACTGGGCCAATCCATCCATAAACTAAACACCTTCAGCCACAGTTTTGGAACTGATGGGATTAAGAATTTACATACCCCCAACCAAATTCTAAGAATGGGACATGACCTTTAGGACATAATAGGATTTACCCACACCATCAGAATAATAAAAAGCACCACCATCAGAATAATAAAAAGCACAGGGCTCACTACATTGCACAACCACCTGGAGCATCTCAATCAAGAGATGAAGAACCATCCACTCGCTCAACCATTTTGTCAGCCACCCCAGAAACATTGCTGCTGTCACTGAAGTTTTTGGAAATCAAATAAACTTCTTTAACTTGCAGTCAGCCTCCATTTTATTTCCAGCACCTTTCTCCTGGTTTAGAACTGGACTGGACTTTTCTTCCCACACAGTGTTTCTCACCTTGGCAACATGGACTTCAACTCCCATAATTCCCTAGCTACCATGCTGTCTGGAGAATATTGGGAGTTGAAGTCCATGCATAGAAGCACTGCTAGGAGTTGCTTTGAGTCAATAGTGGGGATATGATCAGACAGTTACAGAGCTTGTGCAAAAGTATTGTTAAAAATAGTCTCTTTCCTTCAAATATAACTCACAGATGTAAAAGTCTCTCCTCCTGATTGCAACAGATATGCCAGTGGAGAAGGGATATCATGGGAATGATTTACATTTGGAAATCTGTTTTTAATATTAAGAAGAATGGGGGGGGGGGGGTCTTGTGTCCTGATAGTTATTATTTCCTCTGATTTGTTTTATGTTTAGCAAAACTAATCTTTCTCCAACTCATCCCAATTCCATTCTCTGTGTTATCATGCATTTTGTCATTCTTAGCATTTGACTCCTGACCTAATTATTAGACTCTTCACTGTTTTGTATTGCTTCTCTTAGTGATTATAAAAAAAGAAAAGAAGGACAAGGGCAAGGAAAGGTGTTCAATTTTGGAACAATAAAATTGAGGAAATAAGATGTTGAACTTGAGGCTGTTATTTTTCATATTTAAATATAGGTAGCTACTTCTTTTCCTTTTTCTTCAACTCATGTGATTTTTTTTTTTCTGCAGACATATTTTATTAAACCAACAAGCCCTGGATTCTACCATTTTCCATTCTAGACTCTTATCTAAATTCAAAAGACGTAGCTATATTTATTTCTTAATGGCTTTTTTTCTTGCATGCTTTGAACCTTTGTGCAGTATTACTGTAATCTGACAGAGAGCTGCTGTTCATCACTAAGGGATTCTCAAGACACTTGATGTGATGGATTCTAGGTACAAACGTATTACACAAGAACAAGGGTTGAAATGTTAATGCCTAGGAAATTTTATATTTTTGTCATGAACCAATAGAATCCTGGATGCAAGCAACAATCAAGCTAGATTGGAGACATCAGATCCCATGCAGATATGGTGATAGTTTTTCATTTGGAATGTTATTTATATGTAGATTTTATTGCATAAGCCTAATTTTTAAAAACAATAACTACACCTTTATTTTATTATAACCTTGATGAATTTGAAACAAAATCAGTTACATCCCCAACATATTCTTACATTAATGATTATACCATGTATATCATGTATTGCCATAAATAAGGTTGATATTGTAGATAGTTCTTGAGATATAAATGTAATTGGCAATTTCAGACACAACTCATGATGATCATGATAAGTAAATCATCATGTGATCAGAACTCATTCTATGATCTTTTTTTTGCAGCAGTTGTTAAACAACCACCACAGCTGTTTTGCAAATAACATAGTTATTAAGTGAATGTTGCAGTCATTAAGTAAATCCATTGTTCCTCTCAGAAACTAAAAGTAAAAGCCAGTTTCTAGAAAAACCATCAAAAACCATTATCTTGACCTGAGAGGGAGTAACTGGTCCAAAGTCAGATTGTTGCCTTTCATAGCTAAGGCAGGACAGTCTCCTGATTTCTAGCCTGGTGCCTTAACCACTAGATAATGGTACCATTAAACACATAGAATGAATTAAGGACATAATGCAAAGGACATTAGGAGTGCTTCAATTCCAGCAGAATACCTAAACAACATTATTCAGTTGTTCCGTTTTAATTAGTAAGAAATACTCAACTTTGATTATGAATCGAGGTCAATGACACTTGAGGAAATAGGGTGGTTTTTTTTTTTTAAAAAAAGCTCTATTTATTATTATGAACATGAGCAAGATTGTACTCCTTTCATAGTTTTGTTTGTTTTTGCTTTTATCTCATGGATTCATTTACTTTATTTTCATGACTTTTACCTTTTCTCATAATTACCAGCTTTACGTTTTTATAGCAAAATAACACTGGATTTGCTTCAGTGCATGCAGGAACTAAACTGCTCCAATAAATTAGATGTAAAGTTATCATGAAGTATGTTCAGAATGGCTTAACAAGATGTGATTATGATGTTTTGGGATTTGGTTAAGTGACATGATTAAAAATAAAATGGCAGAAGATACCTATTCAGAAGGTGAGAGAATGAAGCATGAAGGGTAGAACATCTACTAGGAAGATTAGGCTGAGAATAATTGACATTTTAGACAAGTTTTTTTTAGGAATTCCAAAAGTTGGGTATAAATAAATATAACTTTCCTCATTTCATGTGATTTTAACTAATATTAATATTACAAATCTGTATCTATCACCAAAAGATTTCCCTTTCTTTTTCCTTGCTGCGTTTTTGCAAATTTCTCAGATCTCCACAAAAAGGCTCCCCAAACAATGAAGCTGATTTAGGAAATTTGTATGGAAATTGATTGGGATGTTATTTCATAACAGATCATCCCTCCATCAATTTATGACAAAGATGCAATTCCAGGGCATGTGATTGCTGAAACTCCCTCCGACCATGAAAATTAAAAATTGACAGCATTGATTTCTACCATTTTGAAGCAGGGAACAGAAGAAAACAAAGTTGTAAACTGTAAAATAGGCAGTTTATAGTTAAAAAGCAGGCCTTCATCAAAATCACCATCATCATCCAAATTTGCCTATCCCAGGTCCTCGGTCCTGGATTTAATGCCAAATCCAGTCTGAACATCTGGCTGACTGTGTGATTAATAATAGTAATAACAATAATAATTCCCCTGAAACATACATGGTATGTTCTCAATCTATTTGCAACCTTCCTAGTGACCCAGATACTATCCCAAGTCATTAAAATATTACCTACCTCTGACATGTAGTTAGGGACTGCAAGATTTGCATTAAGACTTTTGCCTTTGTATAGCTATACTAAGAATTGTCTTCTTAGACTACATGGAGGACCATGTTTGCAGATATTTAGATACCTAGACAGTTGTAGAGAACTACTAAGACAGTTCTCTTTTGGTAAGTTATTTATTTATTTTTTTATTTATTAAAATATATATATATAAGGAATATAAGTTATATTCCACTATTTCTCTAGGGTTAGATTTAAAGCAAATATAATCAGCCTGATTTTTTTAAAAAAGGAAGGAAGGCAGGCATTAAAGAAGAGGGGAGACAAGCCTACAAATATCAGCCAAATGCTTTCTTTAATGGCTTCGTAGCTCTAATATAAATGATCATGTCATAAAGTGGAAACCATTACTGTAATAAAGTTCTCCCTTGTACCTCATATGTAGAATATGAAACATGCAAAAGAGGATTGCTTAGCTTAAAAGAGACAGTCTTCGGTTGAATTATCAAAATACATAGTTAGAGCTGAAGAGTTTTATAATGTTGCTATCACATTTTTCATTACCCTGGTAAAGATGTTTGAACTGATCGGATATTATCTTACTTAGGCCTTTTGCAAGGTTTCTCTCCCAAAACATCAGGCATGCATTTTAGGTTCATGAATTTCCTTCCTTGCTCCTCTGATGCTAGATTAACAAGTGAAACTAGATTTTTTTTTTAAAAAAAAAAAGATAACCCAATCCCTAAGAAATACATCATTTATTCAAGCAATTACAAGATCTCTTCAGATGAGGAACACTATTGTGCACCAAATGCAAAGAAGAGGGGCAACCTAGAAATTGTCTAAGAGCCATGGTCTGCTGCAGGAAAATCCTAGGAAGATAAGTGATGTCTGAGCTAGCCTATGTCAGATTACTAATCGATAACGAAAATGAGACACACAATGCTTTCCATCCTAGTCTTTTCTCTTAAAGATGAGGACTATATACTGAAATATACTAATATACCACAAAATTCTTGACTATCCCAAACAGCAAAGTGGTTGTAGTAGCAGCTTGGTGCAGGCATCCTTTGACTTTGCTGCATTTGTCATATAGTTCATATCTTCCTCCAGCAACAAAGGTTTTCAGTAATAACAACTGATTTGTAACCCCATTTTAAAATGTTCAGCTTTTGTTGCATGTTCTATGATGCATTACAGTCAAAGTATTATTCTATCCTGGACTGTATCAAATTCTATTGCTCTTTGGCAAATAGGGTCTGGCCCAGGTGGGGAAGAAGGGCTGAGGCATCAAATGGGTATCTCTCTCTCAGTTGGGTGCATGCGAGTCCCTTGTGCCCACAAAACCAACTGAAGGATTCCTCCTCAGAAGTGGTCTTCCACCTCCCAAAGAAGATGAGTTGATGGAATATTAGGCCTTTAAAATCAGGGAAAGATGCTGATCTCCTGACCCCCCAAATTGGTGGCAGGAGAAGGGCTGAGAAGGCTCCTTTTTGGCTACCTCTAGGGTCCTCTGGGGTTGGGTGTCCAGGTGATGTGCCAGAGGTGGGTCTTCTCTCTGGAGGGGGCAGTGTTGAGGCCTTCAGGGCACCCAGCCCAGGTGTATGTATGTATGTATGTATGTATGTATTATTATTATTTAGATTTCTCAACCACCACTCTCCTGAGGGACTCGGGGCGGTGTACAATGAACTAAAAAATAGATTTAAAATACAAAAATAAACTTAAAATATAAATTAAAAGATTAACAATTTAAAATTATATAAAAAAATTAAAATTTAATTTTTTAAAAAAAAATCCAATCAACCCCAAAATTAAGGTTGCTCACACAGGTGTTGCAAAGTGGCAAGATCCACCTGCAGGGCAGCACAGGCAAAAAGGGGGAGGTAAGGGGTTCAGCAAAGCATATTTCCTTCTCTCTCCCTCCCCCTTAAGGAGGAAGGTGGGGCCTGGCCCTCTTTCCTACCTCAGGTGGGCAAAGGGCTGCTCTCCCTGCCTGGGATGCCCTCCAGGCATTTCCCCCTGGCCAGTTTTGCCCCAGGGGGGCAACTTCCCTTGCCCGTTATCCGGCACAATCTGGGCAGGGAGGAAAAAGTGTTGCAGGGCCACCCCCATTTAGCCCGACTCCCACGAGGAAGGCACCACCCCTGATGGACAGCTCCCAGTGCTGCTTAAGAACCACTGACTCTGCAAGCTTGCAGGGCCCAGCTGGGACAAGCAGTTCCCTGAGCCACGTGCAAGCACAGCTGAAGTAGCTTGGCATTTGTGGAGGTGGTAGGACCCACCCTGCAACCCAGCTTGAATTCTACTACTGGGAATTTGGGGAGGACTTTTTTTTTCTACCTGGAAGGAAATTGAATGAAAACTAGACAAGTTCCGGAAAACACAGATTTTCAGAATATGTCTAACCAGTTCGCTGAACTCAACAAAAATTAGTTATCAGTTCTACTAAACCATTGTGAACAGTTTGAATACCACCACTGTTAGGATGGGAGACTTTATTTCCTTTCCAATACTGATGTAAGATTCAACCTCCATCTAATTGAGTTTTGTACCTGAGTCTGTTATCATAAGTTTCCATTTTGTCACATCAACATTTAGTTCTAAGATTTTTCTGCTTGGACTTCTTGGTAGTAACTCCACGCTATAAAACACAGTGGACATTTTAAGGAAAGGATTGAGCTATCTACTTGTACTGCTGTTTTATAGATACTGACATTTAATTTTCTGAAAAACAGATTTAGAACTGAGTAATAGTTATTTCATTGGCAAAATACCCTGTGATAAAAATTTGCATCTCAAATAGTAATTGTGTTGCAGGAAGGAATTCAATAAAGACAGAAAATAAACAAACCAAAATGCTCAGAAATCATCTTCCTCACGTAAGGTCAGATTCAGTATTCATAATTTATTAAACACATTCAGTGCATATGGTATACTTTATGGCAAGCAATTGCATAAGTGGACAGAGCATAATTGTACATATTTATCTGCTTTACACACGCACACGTCATATAAGCACCCTTCCCCTCAAGACATCTTTTGATTGGATCCGATCATGCAAAATTTTGATCATTAGACAGCAGTTGCCATATATGTACCTAGGATTCTGAAAAATCTGCCCCGTTTTTTAGAATCCCATTATGTTTATAGTCCATAAATAGAAAGTTTAGAGATTTGCTGAGCCCATTTTATAACTGAAATAATGTGGCTGAAGGGGCTGAGTACTCTTGTCTCTCATGAAATAAATAGTTGATAATAAATATTAGAACTCCTTATTAGCACTCCTTCCCCCAAAATGCTACAATCACAATCTGAATTAATATAGTATCCCCACTAAATTCATATAAAGTTATAGCTGTTAGCTTACCTGCTTCTTTAAAGAACATATACTTTGGCCTTTAGCATTCCAGGGGCATCCAAAACCGATACAGTATCTAAAGGGCATTTATCATTTGGATGCTTTAATGCTATGTTAGGTTTAAATTACAGATAAGCACATAGAAATACAGTGAGTGTGAACAAAGTGAATTAAAAGAAGCTAATGGATTACCAATTGGCCTTTCCATTTTCCCCCAAATGCTTGGGATGGTTACTATAATTTGGGGGCCATTTGATTTGGGGCACATATATCAAAAACTATTCCTATTATCCAGGAATGGCTTCTTTTGAAAGTTAACTTCCAGCTCAATTGCTGCTCCATTTCAAATGTTCTTGTTAGCAGTTCAAAAGCGCACGGAACACACACCTCCTTACATCAGGCGTGAACTCAATTTATCATGAAAGCTGCCATTAGGAAAAAAGAAACCTTAGTACAGCAGAATAAGGAAAGTTATCCCTAAAGCAATTTTGCAGTGGCTTGCAGTTAAATGCATATACATTGTTCTGCCTGTATTTAGGAAATAAAGAAGAAACCCCCCCCCCCCATATTTTAGATTTCAGGATGACTAACATTTACCAAAATCTGAACATTGAGGCATATTCTACAGTCTAACAATTCCATGGGCATCTAACCACTGTTGTGCCAATGACAACATTGCAGCCAGGCTTTACATCACATCAGCAAATTTGCAATACCAAGCCTTTTGATGATCATTTTCCTTTACAGTTTCATGTAGATATTGGATCCAGAATTGAACTTGAGGGATACAATAGTTAACTCCCATATGAAGGAAAATGGTTTATAAGTGACTATTAAAATTTCTGAGGCCTTTCTACCTTATTACTCAGGACATCATGGATGGTACCAACAGCTAATGAAAGATATCCACAGATTCATTCCCTATGCAAACATATTCCATTAGACTAACCATGAGAGTTTCAAGTCTAGCTGAAGCCAGTTTCAAAGGTCAAGATAATCTCTTTTCTTCATGATTGCCTACAGGGAAGCCAGGACTGCAAAGCCACTTTGATTACCTGGCATAACTTTTCTGAGGTTTTTTTTTTCAGGTGATGAATTCTTGAACACAACTTCTGTAGTAGTACCTTACCTCAAGTAGATTGCCAAAGGATGATTTCAAGAGCTTTCAGAGTTTACAGCAGCAATCACATTCAGAAGCCCACACAAGTAACTGATTTAGCAGGATTCAATAACTTCTCCTTATATATAATATTACATATGATGTAAATATACAATACCAAGCAGATTTTCCAACATGGTAGTAAATACAAACAAACACAGGCAGAGGAGAGACGTTTCAATTCAGAACTCAGCACACACTTGTTTCAGTTTCTTGAGCTGCAGAGCTAAGCCACACCTAGGCTCCTTTCTGTCTCCAGCAAATACTGTTTCAGTTTCCAAATAGTCCCCATTGGCTAACCTTGTTGCCATGACTCTTCATTGGCTGACCTCTTTCAGTCTAATGAACCAAATATACTGACAAGAGCTTTGTTTCACTTTCCAAACATTTGGACTACAACAGTATCATCTTTTTATTAAGCCCAATTTACATGCCACCAAAATTAACTTAGCTGCCCATCAGATCACTTCTTGCTACTAAATGCTAGTAGGAAGTCACACTGCTCACTTATTAGGATAACCTCATTCAGGCCAGTGTGTGGTGTTTAACATGTTGCATTTAACTTGACACAACCTAGTACACAAATCTTATTAATTGTCTTCTTTGGAGAACAAGCGTTGAAGAACAAGTCCCGGAGAGCAACTTTCAATGTATGATGATGGCAGGATGTATTGAAACCATTAAATCTACAGATTGTCACACACAATTCCCATTCCACAGTTCCACAAAAGAAGAAAACCAAAAGCACCCTAAAAGGGTTTCAGGGTGGTCATAAGAATTTCTTCCTTCCTTTCCTTTCTGAATCTACTATTGATGATCCAAACATTTGAAGCAAATCTGAAGTATAATGGAAAAGGATCTAAAAGTCAGTATTTGGTCTCATCCAGTGATCCAATAGCTCAGCTTTGTTCATATGTTAAATAGGCAGCTTTAGTTCTAAAATTGAGAGCATGAGGTCTATGATTATTTAAATAAACATATCCATACTACCTGCACATTGATTAACCTAAACACTTCACTCTGACCAAGGAACAGGAGGAAAGATCCCCTTCAGCCTCAGTTTCGTTCAATTGACTGGAAACTGCTTCTTCACATAAAATTGGAATGAACTGAAATTCCATTTAAGACTGCACAGGATGAAAATGGTGGTCTTGTGTTGATATTCAATGACTGGATGAGGGTGACAGAGATCTGAAAGCAATTGTGCTGCCCCTTCTCTTCCTAACATGGCATCATGGTAATTCTTCCTAGGCTAATGTTCCAACATGGCATGCATCTCAAATCCCAGGGAGAATGGGATAAATTTGAGTTGATTAAACATTATTTAAGATGAAACTAACTCAGCTCCAGTAAGTATTTTGGATACTTAATTAGAATTTTCTTATGCTACTGTAGTCTGCAGTTATGTCTCTCAGACCCAGTCTCCCCTGCAAATATTCATTAATCTTAGTGGGGTATTCTGACAGATTTTGGAAAAAAAAAGTAATAAAAAGCTAGGTTACAAAATGTGGGAGTGTAGACTGTATTTTGAAAATGTAAGGCCATATTCATGAATGGCTGCACAACTGCATCTGCTACATTTCCCTAATGGCAATAAACATATAAATGGCAATTGAAGAACACAATGCAGATCTGGGAATTGCTAGTGTACCTGTGGCATCCTACCATTGGCAACAATTTGCAAATGCCATTTCTTGATAGACTACAAATAATTAACGACTGAATGGCTCAACAAATTGCTTGGAAAGAAACTCATTGTATGCTTTGATCATAGAAAATAATTTTCTGTTTTTAGAAAAAAAAATCCTGCTGCTAACAGTAGGTAAAAAGTTAATGAGAAACATGTAAATGAGAAGCATGTAAATAATTAATATAGCCTTCAGTTCTTAAGATTTGTTGATACTGCTATTGAATGCATTGGGTTTTTTTTATTCTTTTATAATACAAGATCAGTTTTAAAAAAACTGAAAATCACCCATAGAAGAAAATTGTTACATGAATTAATTACCGAAATGTTCTAAAGTATAAGTATATATTTAAGTATAAGGTTTTCGTATTTGCTTGTTTCCCAAGCAACATCTGGAGCAACCTAGGGCTAATTGCTTAGTAGTAGTATACAAGAAGGATCACATACAATCATTTCTAACTAAAAAGGACTTAAAGTTTACAAATGAAATATCAGAAGCAGGGCTATAATTGCACAGATTACCAATGTAGACATATGTGTGCCACTGTGGCTGCTACTGGTACAGTAAGGTACTTGCAGCAAAGTAGCTAATAGTTAGGGTGGGGTTAAATCTATGGTGTAGACTCCACATTGTTGTTAAACTACAACTCCCATTCATCCATGATGGCTGGAGTCTGAAGCTAAATATAAAACTGATCTTGATTTGTATCTAAACCAGAAGAAGTCAGCCAAGAGCTTCCACCTGCTGCTGACAACCTATTCCTAAGGAAGCTCAGAAGCTATACAAATTTGGCCAAGATGGACTAAGCGCTCTAATCCTTCTAAAATAGAGCCAAGGCAGATATCTATTTTCTCTCTCCCTCATTCCCTCTCCTCTCTCCCCACTCTTTCTCATGGTCACTGATGTTAATTAATGGAACAGAGTCCATTAAAAGACCCTAATTGAAGCCCTTAAAGCCAAGTCTTCAAGGCCTTGTAGAAGGCAGCAGGGTCAGTCTGCATAATTGCAATTAAGGCTAAATGAAGAGTAAGGTCAGTGCTATCACTAACATGAGATGGAGAACACTTTAAAGAGAATGGCTGAAAGACTCCAAACAACCCTTTCCCTACATTGCAGCATGTAGAGTAACCCATAGATTTTTTTTTAATTAAATTTTAAAATTTTTATAATTTTATAATTTTAATCAACCACTTAATTTTATTTTTAATCTGTTTTTTAATTGTTGATTCATTGCCTTGTTTTTTAGATGGTTGT
>JAEANM010023673.1:0-11315 GCA_017656035.1 Myanophis thanlyinensis
AAAGATGGATGCTGCTTTCTGTCTCCAAGAGCATGTTTCTCAATTTCTCATCCAAGGAAATATAATATTCTGCCTTTAAAATATTTCCTAAAATATTCCATTCTTCTAAGAGATGGGTGGGTTCTAACTTTCTACATAACATATACTGATAGAAGTATATTGATGAATTTATCATAGATATTTAACATCTGAGTGTCTCAGGCATACATGAATTCTGGAATATCGCTGACATAATTTTTTAAAAGGATTTAGGCTAGGATACAACCCTATCTAATACTATTATGAGTAGATATATTTTCGTAAGAAAACTATTTTCCTACAAATGGATTTTCAAATGATCATTTGAATAGAGGGCCTTAATCAAGAAGTCAGTAGCCTCAGTTCCATTATTTAAACTGGTCAATTTCTTCCACAGAATGTTTCTCTTTATACAATCAAAAGTTGCGTTGATATCTATAAAAATTGTAAAGTGTTTCTTGCCATTACTTAGTTGTTTTGTTAAGAGAAGGAGTAAAATAAAACAAATGTTTATTGTGAAGTCTAAATCCAGTTCCTCCATTGAGAAATTTATTTCCATTACCCAATCTTCAATTCCAATAAAGCTTTTCAGTCTATAATTTTTGAGGTAAACCTTTGTCTCATTTTTTATAAGGAAACTATAATGGTGGCTTCTCATATGACTGGGATCCAACCTATATTATGAAAGAAAAACCCTGCTAATAATGTGGCCCACCATTGAATACGTGCCTTGAAAAATTATGGGGATAAAAAAATCTTCAGGTGATTTATTTGATTTCAGAGATTGGATAATAAATTTGATATCTGATCCTAACACTGTAAAGTTAGGGAGGAAGGTTTTCAAAGGCCACTTTATCAATAAATTGCTTAAGAGAGAGGTCCTGGTTAGGCTTAGTAAATAGATTTACAATAAAATCCTCCCAAACTGAAGCTGGAATAACAATACCGAACTGGAATTTAGATTCATTCAATATATCACGTACAATATTTCAGAAGAAAATTGGGTCTATCCTAGGGTGACCAAGCGTCCTCTTTTGCCCGGACATGTCATGTCCGGGCAAATGGGGAAAAGCGGCGCCGGCAAGACGAGCATGCGCTCCATCACGCTTAGAAATCCCGTGATGGAGCGCATGCTCGTCTTGTGGGAGCTGCTTTTCCCCATCAGCAGTACCTGGGCGGTGGGAGAAGAGCCGCTGCAGAGCTGCGCCCCCCCTGCCCCACCGCCCCCTCCACCGCCCCCACCGCCGCTGCTGCCCCGTCCTCTTTTTTGGAAATCAAATATGGTCACCCTACCAGAGACATACTTTATAAGTTGTGTTATATACTCTACACCACCCCAGGGATCTCTTTGTGGAAGATGGGTGGTTTAGAAATAAGAAATATAAATAAATATTTAATTACAATCTGAATGTTTTCTGCCATGTTGGCTGTTAGCATGAGTATGAAACAGACAAACCAGACCAAATCAGTGCTAAGAACACCACTGAAAAAAGAAGAGAAAATGGTGGTACTGAATGTAAAATGGCTTCCTGAAGGTAAAGCCTTTCAGCTGCATGCTTGATTATAGAGCAGAAGAGTTATTTATCTGAAATGGGTTTATGGTCTCAGATAACTTCTTAGCAGACAGGAACCCACCTAAACTAAGTGTTATTTTGAAAAGATAAAGTACCCTTTGAGAGAACATGCATTTTGCAACAGCGAACATCGCTTGCTTGTAACATTGAGGTTAGACACTTTTTTTCCAGTATTCCAGGAAATGAATAGTTTTATTAGTTTTATTTATTACGGTTACCTTCTCTTTATGACTCTTAGTAACCTGTATAGAAGAGCTAAATAACCTCCCCATCAGATTTATTAAATCTTGAAGGAGCAATTTATTAGAGAACACCCTTATAAATTCATAGAACATTGGATACACTAAAAACAAGGTCCTGAGATTTTTTTTTCATCTGGTAACAAAGGTTGTTAAAAAATAGGGGAGGGAGGGAGATTCATTTCTTCCCATGAAAACAAATAGTTGGAGAGTGACTGTTGAAGGCAATTCATTTTCTTTACACTTTCTACTGAAGTTGCCAGTTTTCTTTTCTTCACAAAACAAAATCTTACTCTTGTGTCTGGTTTCCTTACAAGATCAATATCTGTGTCTATAGATTGTTCTATATAATGCATCTTTGTCTTATAATCCCCCCCCCCCCATTAGTTTGCAAAATACAGGGGAAGACAGGAGAGGTAAGGCCTGGTTATCTCAATTGCAGGAGCCAGGACAATGGAAGCAAAGTTGTTGGATATTTTGCCGCTTTGAAAGACCTGCCAACTCATGGAGACAAATCTGAAATTGTAGTGGATTTTACTAAACCTATTAGGCTAGTGCTGTCTATTAATTCAGAACTGTCTGAATGAAACCAGGTATGCTATATCTAGGATCTGGTATAGGATCGGTTTTGGTCTTATGGTAGACTCAGCCTTACAGAGCTTTTAAGGATTCCTCAGGATGCACCAGAAATGTTCAGGTGCTCAATGCCCATGCTTCCCTTTTTATATCTCAAAGGTGGCTGGTTGGTTTTTTTTTTTTTGAAAAGGCAACTGGACTGATTTGAAGAAGAAGAAAAAGACATTTCGCTTCTCATCCAGGAAGTTTTATCAGTTCATTCCAAAGTGTATGACTAAATGTCTATGAATATTGGATGATTGAGAATTTTCATGGATATGTTAGCCATACATTTTGGGATGAACACTGTTCACATGGTGCAGGAGTATAATTGATGAAGCTTCCTGGATGAAAAGCAAAAGGTTTTCTTCTTCCTCAAAAAATCAGTCCAATTGCCTTAAAAAAAAACAAACTTTGAGACAACTATGACCTGATTGACTGAGAAACTTCATAGACATTTTCCCTTTTTATGTTTTATAGCATCTTGGCTGCCTTTGAGCAACTGTTGGACTCTTTTGTCCGACGTCTGGTTCTTCTTCTGGATAGTGTACAGTATGTACCACACACACAAACACACATAAACATACAGACATACATAAACACATACATAGCATATAATTTACATATGGCCACATATTTAACTACCTTGGTTCATAGCATCAGCATCAGCTCTCTCAAAGCAGAGCCAAGAAGAGAACAATGGTTAGGTTAGTATGGTGCAAGAATATTTTAGCAGTTTTTTCCTTTGGATTCTACCGGCGTGTCTTAGTAGCATAGTTCTCACTCACGGAAAGGGGATAAACATCTTGTATATGTGCTGCATTATGTGGCTTCTGTTAGGCATTAGGTGGTTAAAGGTATCTGAAGGAAAACCAAGGAGTGACAGGTGTTGAAAGCATCATCATCAAACCAAGTTGCCACAATCTCTTCCCATTTATACATAAATTATGTTGGCCTATATCAGGGGTGTCAAACTCAATTTCATTGAGGGCCACATTGGGGTTGTATTTAACTGAGTGGGCCTGATTGGGGTGGGTCTGGGCAAGGTGGGCATGGCCAGCTGGATGACCTGCAGCCTTCTGTCAGTGAAAATGGAGCTTGCAAGGCCATGCACAGGCCTCTCAGGCTCCATTTTTGGCTGCGATGGCCTCCTGCAGTCCTCTGCCAGTGAAAACAGAGCCCAGAGGACTGTGTGTGGCCCTCACAAGCTCGATTTTTACTGGCAGAGGCACTGTGGGCCAGTCCTTTACTTTCCAGGGGGGCCCCATGGCCCAGATCTAAGCACCCTGTGGGCCAGATCCGGTCCTTAGGCCTTCACACCCCTGTCCTATATTAATTAAATAGGCAGAGCCTGTAGCATGACTGTGCATCAGTGGTTTTGCCTTTTGACAAAAGGGCTGGATCCTATGCACTCCTATGGCAGTGGCACTGGCAATGAAGAAGTGGCCACAGAGATGCCAATTATTTAGTTCAGATCTTGATTTAATTCTGAAGGAATTCATTAATAGATTTTTAAGTCTCCTTAAACTGCTGTCAATGATCCAAGCAAACATGTAAATAAAGCTGCTGGTTCAGAGGATTGATACACCTGTAAATAATAAAAATAAAATTCTCAATGTTTAATGATAATTATTAAAGAAGCCTGGGGGGAATAAAAATTGGTTCACAACTGTACTTTTATCTAATTGATTGAAAATATCTATTAAATATTCAATTGTGCTATACGTACATGGAGAGCATCAGAGGAAAAGAAAGGTTACTATGATGCCAAGCCTGGAGAACATTGGGATAAAGAAGGCCAATAGTCAGCTGTATCAACTCATCAGACTAGGAACTTGCATTAATGTTGGATATTTTAAAAAGAACTTTAAAAATTAGGAGAATTTTCAGCGTTTTTCATTATGAAGATAAATTATGCAACCAAATGATATAAGTTATGTTGTATGGTTAAATGAAGGAATACAAAACGAAATAAAAATGTACTCGGAAATTTGTATTATAGGATTAAGTCCTAAAGCTGCACAGTGGCACTATGTTTTTGCCTGACTGCAATACATCTCATCAAAGTTTCTGCTGGAAATAAACTCATAACTGTTCTTCAGTATGACCCAGAATTATTAGTCTGGCATTTGCCAGAATACAATGACATGAACTCAGTTTACAAAAGCATACATACTAACAAATTATTCTATTCAATGACACTCATTCTCAGCTTCCAGTGTTTTTAAAAAAATTATAGCCCTTGCTTGCCTTGACCTTTTTGGTTCAAGGTTTGCTGAGCTTGCTTTTAAACAACCACCACAAAAGGCAATGCTTTTTATGTTGGCAGCTTCATCGCTTGATTTATTTTGGTACTTGTTCAAACTTACCAGCCCAGGATGACATTTGCAAATTTTTAGCATATACAGTGCATTTCAACAACCCCCTTTTTTGCTTATGTTCATTTAATTTGTTGTCTATAGGATAATCATTAACTGAAGCTTGGTGAGACAAGGTCATTGAAGGCTTAATTGTACTTCAATACCAGGTGATCTTTTGGCTTAACTGGTAAGAAATTATTACAAATGCTAAATCCAAGTTCAAGTTCAAGTTTTATTCATCACATACATGACACATATATGACATGCAGTGAAATGCTTATATGACTGCAAAATTGAGGAAAGCAAGAGGAATAGTCTGTAGGAAGGATAGGGATAAGGATAGGGATAGGGAACAGTTAGAGGGAAATGAACACAAGTAGAGAGAGAAGGAGAAGGAACAGAGACGAAACACAATGTCTGCTGTTATGACCAGTGTCCAACTGGTGCCACCATCCCAGGTCTCCAAGGCAGGTCTCTGCTCTCTCAGTCTTGGGTTGTTTTCGAGGCTACTGACTTTGCCCCAGCGTCTCCCACAGCCTCCGCCTCAGCGATCCCTTGGGTCCTCTGCCTCAGTGTCTAGATGACTTTTCACGGCCTCCTCCTCCTCCTCCTCCTCTTCAAGGCCTCTGCCTCCGCTATCCAGCCTGCCTTGGTCTCCCGAGCCTATCGTCGCAGTGACATCTTCTCTAGCTCTGTCCTTTGTTCTCTTCCTGGACTATGCCTCGGCTGGTTTAGATTGCTTAATGGTTGCTTAGCGGTTGCTTAGGGGTTGTTTAAAAGTTACTTAAATTATGATTAAATTATAATTAAATTTGGTTAGAAAAAAAAACTAAAATAAAAAGAGGGTCGGAGCAGTCACGACGGCTGCCTACCTCACCGGTGCCATCTTAGGAAAAAAAATCATCAACATTTTTTCAGCATCCTCTGATACGCTGATACTAGTATAATAAATGGGAATTTATGTCAGAAAAGGTGTACATATTTAGAAAGGAAGCACAAGGCTTCTCCTTATTTTCAAAAACTTCAAAAATCCAAGAAAACAATTTCCAACAGGAATTATTTGAATTGTGGTAAAGAAATAACCTAGAGATGAAAGTGAAACCTCACTTTGAACCAAGTTGGAATCTACTTCAGATGTAATTAAAACTTTGCAAGGAAATTTCATTATGTACTGTAACATCCCTCCTGTTCCAAAGTGAATAAGGTAGACTTCTTTAATACCTTTAAGAGGTTTAGTATTATTACCACCAAGTTTGCTAATGAATAATCCTCAAACGTCTTTAATTACATATTAAAGAGTAGGCTGACGAAGAGGGTACTTGTTGAGTAATGTTAGGTCTCCAGCCTCAAAGGCAAAATAAAGGTTTTGTTGTCTCCACAACATTGTGTCTGTGAAATATTTTATTTTTCTAAATAAAATTAAATAATGGCCATTCAGTTAGAAGAACCTATGTCAAAATTCTGAATTGCAACTGATTTGATACCGGAATTTCTACTACTTCCGACACTTCATTTGGTATTGGTATTAACTGACATAGAACCACCAATATTTCCATCCTATTTTGTCATTTTAGTAAAGGTACAAATATCAGTGCCATTATAATATACTCCATGAGATAGTCATGTCTCCTTTGGTCTGCTGGAAGCAATTTTTTTTTTTTAGTCAGGGTTTAAGAATAACGATCTTTTTGTTGATTTAATGTTTGACCTGAACAGATGGCTTCATGGCTGTGTAACACCATTTTTGAAATCAGAAAAACTGAAGATAAGACTTGGCAAAATTGTCTCTAAATAAAGTGAATGTGTGTTGCACGTGCAAAGACACCGCACAACACAGCAGTGGTACGAATGGATGGAAACCAAAGTTCATCCGAGGCTTAGAATTTAACGTTGCTTCAGAATAATAATTGATATTGTGGTGCTCATGTTGCTCATCTGGTCTTACTTTTTACAGTCATTTAAAACTGTATACAAACAAGCCTTTCACTCAAAACCCTGCAGTGAAGCTTCACAGAAACAACAGTTCTGGACTACAGTCTGAAAAGTCAACGTTTCTTGGAGGGTGAAATGGAAAGAAAAATAATTTGTTCAAGTTATAGCCCGTAAATTCCCAAGAGGTCACTTAATGAAGGTAAACAAGGATTTCCAACATTTTGTATCTTTTAGCTTTTGTACTGAAAAAAAAAAAAAATTGGCAGTTGAGATCAACTAAGTGATCACCTTTCCTTCCTGGAATAGAACCAGAACAGCAAAAAAGTGGTGTAATTGTGGGGAAATTCATCTTTTCACACATAATAGTCAGGCAAACTCACTGCCAAAACATTGTCAGGAGGAAATACATCTGCTTAAGCAGAACAAGAAATTGGGGAAATCTTCGTTTCTGGTGAAGATAAAAGGGGTACAAATCTAGCCTTATTAAAAACAATGGGAATGTTGGCTTTGAGTAGTAAGTTGAGTTGCAGGGATTTATGAGCAACTGTAATTATACTGCAATGAAGCTTTAAAATCTTTTTCCTGATACTAGGAAATGACACACTTTTTTTAGTGTGTCATTGATATATAACATTTTATTCCTGACTTGGGGACATCATTAGAATTACAGTACCAGACTAGGAAGGTCTGTATGTCAAGAAACACACAATCAAAAAGAATAGAACCATAACTATTCACATCCATTTGCACCACTCAGATGACCCTGATGACACAGATAAACCTGCAGGTAACCCTAACAACTCACTAAAATAATACAAATGACCAGCTATCTGCAAGGAATATAAATCCTTCCATTCCCATCATCCAATCAGGGCAGAAGAAGCTTCTTGGATAAGAAGCAAAACGTCTTCAAAAAACAAACAAACCAGGAAGTCCAGTTGCTTCTTGAAAAAGTACCTTTGGGACAACCATGACCTGGATGACTGAGAATCTCCATAGACATCTATAAGTATAGGTAACTAAGCTGATCAGAGTTAACCTATATTATTTCATAATACATTTAAACAAACAAACAAACAAACAAATAGAATTATCTAATATTTCGAACACATTCTAACCCTGGTGGTGCAGTGATTAGAACACAGTATTGCAGGCAAACTCTGCTCACAGGCTAGAGTTTGATCCTGAAAGGGCTCAAGGTTTACTCAACCTTCCATCCTCCTGATGTTGGTAAAATGAGGACCCAGATTGTTGGGGGCAATATACTGTCATTGTAAACTACCCAGAGAGTGACAGCAAAGGCTCGCATTCCGAGCTTGTGGGTTGGTTTCTGAATGTTTCATTACCAGGCTAAGTAACATCTTCAGTGGAGTTTAGGAGAAGAGTTTTGTTACTAGCCTGGTAATGAAATGTTCAGAAAGCAACCCAAACTCGGAGAACAAATCTTCATCTTCATCCTATACCCAAGTTACAGATATTCGCTACTATTACATACCCAGAGAGTGCTGTAAAGCACTATAAGCTGATATACAAGTCTGTTATTGCTATTTCTCACACTGATAAAGTACTGTGATTATGAGAATGACATGAGACTTAAGAAAAATCGTTAGGAGAAGGAAAATAGCTCAGTTCAATTCAATCCTCTACTGCCAGTCAGGAAAAATATACTTTAGATTATTTTCCTTGTTATTGGAAGACTACATAGTTTTTAGTAATAGGAATGAGTTTTTCCAGTAATATTCATATTGCTAAGAGATGTCCTGTTCTTGAGAGACTATGGGAGAATTTCTCTTTACCTGGGATAAATTCAGAAAAAAATATCCACACTATTTTTTCATCTAGAATTTTGATGGAAGAATCCAATGGGCTGTTTTACCTAATTCTGTATCTAGAAATAAATATCGAACTTTAGTTACAGGGTGAAAAAATGAGACCTCTTTCAGAAATAACTCCTGTTAATCACTTTGGCAATAATCAGTTTGTGGATTAATTGATTACCCTGATCCAAGGCAGTTTCCAACCATATTAACCCTAAACTCATGCAGGAGTCAAGACCAAGTGCTTATAACATCTGCATAATTTTAAGGACTTTAAATTTCAGGATGGATATTAGTGCTATAATGTGATGATGGTGATTGTGTAAAAATCTGTTTAGAATCTTCAGATGGGGGAAAAACTGTTAACAATATATTATTTGGATATTTACTATTGTTTTTCTAGACATTTAACAATGTTAAGAAGAATTTGAGACTGTTTTTTAAAAAAATAAATGTGGATTACATTAAAAAGATAAATGGAAGAACTTCTAAGCTACCTTCACTTTTGACTGGTGTGACATATAATCACATCACATTTTCACCTATGCTCATGAAGAAACATCATAGTGTGGCTCACTAGTTTTGTCAAGATGATTCATTTTTAGTGCTTTAAAATCAGTCTCCAGGAATGGGTATGCATGTTCAGAGGACATTATATTATAAGTGACGCACTGTATGTTTTTCATTGCATCACATTTTAGTTCAATAATATATTTTATTTTATTTCAGGCTTTTTATTTTTTTGAAAAGACTATGTAATGGTTTTATGAATGTTAATTAAAAAAATCAAACTACTAGTAATTTTTCTTTTCTTCAGTCATTATTAGAAGAAAACTTTAATGATCAGAACAACTGGTTTTTTCCTAGTATTTTGTAACTAGTTGCAAGAAATAGTGTGAATCAATTGAACAACTTGCTTTCAGAAGTTGGGGATGGTCCATAACTGGAGACTTTTAAGAAGAGATTGATAAGTGATAGGTCATCCTTGATCCACCTCTGCAAATAGAGGGTTAACTTTACACATCAATTGAAATGGAGAATAGAGAACTCTCTCTTCACAAGAGAAAATTCCTCCTGATAGGATCACTACTGCTGGTTTTCTTTACTTGTCCTTGTCTTGAACATCATGATCATGTTAATGAGAGAGAGAGAGAGAGAGAGAGAGAGAAATCTGTCCAGCTTTCTTCTCAGGATCTGGTGAAAGTCAATTTTAAATGACTCATAGCTATGTCTAATCATATCCTAATGCATGCATTTAAAAAACGAAACACTCAACAAGGAGATATTTGTATGTGATCGTTATCTGTCCTGTTAGTCATATTTTGGCATGTGTACTGACATTACTCAGATTCAAAATTTATTCGGAAAAGAAAATGGGATCTGTGATGAAGAAAATGAGAAAGTAAACAAATTGGTATTTCAAAGTATTCCAGGGACAGAATTTAATTTATTTTATGCTGTTTTATTCCCTGGCAATGGATGGCACCTTATGTTTTTCCCCAAAATATACTCCTAATTAAATTATAAAATAGAATGCATTTAGATACACCCACTTTTATTGTAATGCAATTAATGAAAAATAATTCATTAACCTAGTCTAAATTTGAGAACAATGCTAATTAGGCAAAATAAATGCCCAATCTGATATTTGAATATATTTTCTACCTATTCTCCAAACTCATTCTAAAACAGGAAGCAGGCTTTATTTTCTGAAACAGGGCATTTGGAAAATCTTAGGGGGTTTGGAAGTTTTAAGCAAGAGATTTAAAAAAAAAATCATTAGAGAGTCTTGAAGTTAATAGGATGTGCCTTATATCAAGCCAAGAGTTTCATTTCCTGTTACAATTTCTACTGATTAAAGCATTACAACCAAACCATTTTTCACAGAAAAAAGAATGTTTGATTTTAAAATTCATTAATAATACAGAGATTTTCCCATTGACCTCTTGGAGAAATAACTTTTTAATGTGCCATACAAGAAGAAAAGCTTTCACACATACTGTAGATGAAAATCACTGGTTTGTTTTCTTAATATATGAGATTTTAGATGGGATTTAGGTAGATCTAATTTGATTACATGTAAATAGGCAATATTCTCACTGCAAGGAGGCAAGTCATTCATTAATGTCTGTAGCTGCTTGACATTACACAATTTCTTCAGTGATTTAATCATTTCTAATTCTTCTTGACCTAACATCATTGTTCCTTTAAAGTTATAAGTTCCTGCTTCTATTGTCAATAATAGTATCTTTCAGTCCTTCAGCCTGTTTTTAAACTGTAGTCAGTTTTTTCCAAGTATCAGGAACATCTTTAGTGATTTTTACCTTTACATCATGCATCTGTGACATCTATCTTCTTTTCAGAATTCTATAGTGCTGGATAAGGTGGAAGAAAAGAGAATAACCAATAGTAAGGTGGATGGACTTAATTACAGTGATGCTGGATATACCATTGGAAGTTCTGAAGTGCCAGATAGGCAGATCATCCTGGAGAATCTCTTTCTGCATAGTTGGTGAATGCCAACTTGATGGGATGAAATAACTGAATCAATTAAAAACATCTATTTACTTATCAATGTTAAGCTATATTATTTCAATTCAATTCCAATCCCAATTCCAAATTTTATTGGTCACATACACAATCATACATGGGTACGCTATGCAGTGAAATGCTTATGCAACCACAGGTAAGTTAAGGTAGGAAGGGAGGGCTAGGGGTAGCTGAGAAGGTGGGAATCAGATGCAATCATGGATCTTGGAA
>JAEANM010023674.1:0-11314 GCA_017656035.1 Myanophis thanlyinensis
TCCCAGAATTCCTTAGCCAGCTTTAAGACTTTGCTTTGCCGGCTGAGGAATTCTGGGAGTTGAAGTCCACAAGTCTTCAAGTGGCCAAGATTGGAGACCCCTGCTGAAGCCTCAGAACTGGGATCCCAGTTAGGGGAGTCCCAAAAATTATCCAGCTGGGGTGTCCCTGGTTTAGGTCCACAGCATCAACCCCTTTGCAAACACTCTTGTGTTTGATTTGGAGGTGGGGGGGGGGAGATCTGGAATTCCCCCCCCCTTCCCTCTTAGGCTGAGCTGGGGGTTTCCATCATTTCCCAGCGTCTCTTCCCCACCCCCACCCCCTTTTTATTGCAGTAATAAAACCGGCTTCTTAATAGGAAGGGTGCTTGTGCATCTCTGGTGGCAGAGAAGGGAGTTAAAATAAGTTGCATAAGCTGGGAGGATATTCCCACTAAATGCACGGAGGAAGCCCCAAAAAACAACGGGGGGGGGGAGGGGGTTGCATTCACACAGCCTGTTGGCACTGGTTAAGGAACCATCAGCTAGCCAAACAGAACGGGTTTGGGGCAACAAATCTTTTTAATTATTTAAATTGAATTTTAAAGTATTGGCCATTGTTTAATTATTTTAATTGTTTCTTAATTGTATTATTGTATTGATGATGTCTGTTTTTATTGGCTGTGAACCGCCCCGAGTCCTGCGGGAGAGGGGGCGGTATATAAATTGAATTAAATAAAATAAATAAATAAAATAAATAAACAAGCTAAGCTAATGATCGAAAAGGGAACCAGGGTTGTGATACACACACCCCCTTTAACATCTTGCACAAACAGATGCTCTCATCTGCTTATGTACTCGTGTGTAAAGGATGCCGAGAGGCAGCTGTTTAGGACTATTGCAACATATAATCACGGATCAAAAATCCACTTCAGTCCAGTTTTAAAACACATTAAAAAGTAAGTGATGTTCATGCTGATCAAAAGATTTGATTCCAAATCCAATTGGAGTAGAGCTGGGAGGGACCTCTTCTAGCCCAAACCCCTGCTCACGTAGGAGACCTTACCCCATTTCAGACAGTCTCGTCTTAAAAGACTTCCAGTGATGAAGCACCCACAACTTCTAGTGGCAAGCTGTTCCACTGGTTAATTGTGCTCATTGTTAAGGACGTTTCTCCTTAATTCCAGCTTGCTTCTCTCCTTGATTCGTTTCCATCCATCGCTTCTTGTTCTGCTCTCAGGGGTTTTGTAGGATAGCTTGACCCCCTCTTCTTTGGGGCAGCCCCTCAGATACTGGAAAACTGCTCTCACATCTTCCCTAGTCCTTCTTTTCGTTAGACTGGACGTACCCGATTCCTGCAACCGTTCTTCATATGTTTTAGCCCCTGATTACAATACGGGACCTTCTTGGTTGCTGCTGCTGGTTGTCCCCATCTTCTCTTCCCTTCCAACTTTTTCAATATTACAGGCTTCTCAATGGAGATTGATGGATGGATGACATGCTGGGGTTGTTGGTCGGAGCTCTGAGCTTGGCAAACGTTTCATCCCTTTCGAGGAGACGTCGTCAGTGTGCAAAGCAGATCGCCAAGCTCAGACCAACAACCCAACAACCAGTCGGAGCTATTTACTGTATATTCAGATGATGATATGCTATCAAGTTGGTGGTGATTCTTAAAGGCCACCTAGACCTAACTCTAGGATGACCCATCCTTTCAAATCTGGACTGTAATCAACCCTCTCCTTTGCTGATGTCTTCTTCACTCTTCTGCCTTCCACTTTTCTCGATATTAGAGTCTTCTCCAGAGAGCAAGATAATCATACAACGTATCCAAAGTAAGAAACGTTGAGCTGATCCTTTGTGCCATTGAGTGGGACTTCTGCGTTGATTTGCTCAATGATCTGTTGGTTTGTCTCCTTGGCTGTCCATGGTCTTCTCAGGAGTCTTCTCCAGCACCATCATCCAAAAAGTTCAATACTCTTCCTCTCTTGCTTCTTCAAAGTCCAACTTTAGCTTCTGTAGTTTCTCCACAGGCAATAATACAGCTTAAGGATCCTTGGTGGTGCAGTGGTTAGAGTAGTACTGCAGTACCTCTGCTGTCTACTGGTTCAAATCCCACCAGGCTCCAGGTTGACTCAGCCTTCTGTCCTTCCGAGGTGGGTAAAATGAGGACCCAGATTGTTGGGGGCAAGAGGCCAATTCTGTAAAACCACTTAAAGAGGACTGTAAAGTATTGTGAAGTAGTATATAAGTTTAAATGCTATTGCTATTCCTTCCTTCCTTCCTTTTCCTTTTCCCTTTCTCATTCTCCTTCCTGGTGGCACAGAGGTTAGAATGCAGCATTGCAGGCTGACTCTGCCCATTGCCAGGAGTTCGATCCTGACCGGCTCAAGGTTGACTCAGCCTTCCATCCTTCCCAGGTGGATAAAATGAGGACCCAAATTGTTGGGGCTAAGAGGCAGACTCTGCAAACTGCTTAGAGAGGGCTGTAAAGCACTATAAAGTGGTGTATAAATCTAAGTGCTATTGCTATTGCACAGTTCTGGCCTTTGAAGGTACAGTACAGCATAGCACCTGAGCATCTTTTCCCAGGCGAAACAGGACAGAATAACCAAGTTGGAAGGGACCTTGAATGTCTTCTAGTTCAACCCCACCCCTCAAGCAGAAGACTCCTACCCCATTTCAGACAAATGGCTGTCCAATTTATTCTTGAAAACCTCCAGTGATGGAGCACCCACAACATCTGGAGGCAAGCAGTTCCAGAAAATTCCTCCTTAGTTCTAGGTTGCTCCTGTCCAATTCAATTCAACCCTTTATTGTCAACGCTCAACACGTGAGCAGCGAAATTGAATGGATCGTCCTTGATCGTTGTCCATCCATGGCTTCTTGTTCTGCCTCCAGATGCTTTGCAGCCTTCACGGCTGTTTTGCAGGTCTACAGCTAAACCAGAGCCCACCTAATCCAAGGGCGTAGGTGGCATCTTTGGCTTCTTCTCAGCTGCCTTCACATCTGCTGTATCTCACTAAATTCCACCTACACAGTGTGTACCACATTTTGAGATTAACGTTTCTCGGGGCTTCGAATTCTCTTTTTTTTCTTGACATACCATTTTTTTCAAAAATGAAGATGGTTTTTGCTGCATAATTCTCAGATAATGTCAGCTTCTTCAACCAATCACAATCACAATCACTCCCATGTATTTCAGGCAAGGCGGCATTCAACCTCCGAATGTGAAGAATATGCCTGGTTTGGGTTGTTGTTTTCTTTTTTTGCAGCCAGTCTGGAAATGAAGTTAATAACAGTGGCACGGTGTTCGGCTCGCTCGCTGTTGCTTCTTCTTAGCTTCCTACATCAAAGATCAAATTTAGGACTCCTTTGTTTGCATCTCCTAAAATAACAGTACCTTTTTATTTTTTCTTCTCTTCTGTCAAATGCTGGAGGATATGAAAATGGGAAGAGCAACTAAACTTAGAACTGCAAAAGCCAAGATGAAGCAAACAAGAGAGAGGAAAAAAAACGAATGATACATATTTGGAGTGAAGTGACTGGGGTGGTGTATTTTTCAGATTATACAATCTGACAATCAGGCTTCCTGGATCGACATCATTCCTTTGCCTGAAATGGTTTTTTTCAGGAGAAATTGGGCAGGAAAACAAATGGGAAACGGGCTCAAAACAGACCATGCAGTTAGAACAGAAGAGAATAACAGTTGGAAGGGACCTTGGAGGTCTTCTAGACCAACCCTCTGCTGAAGCAGGAGATCCTATACCATTCTGGACAAATGGCTGTCGAGTCACTACTTAAAAAATTCCAGTGATGGAGCACTTGCAACTTCTGGTGGCAAGCTGTTCCACTGGTTAATTGTCCTCACTGTTAGGAAATTCTTCCTTGGTTCCAGGCTGCTTCTCTCCTTGATTGGCTTCCATCCATTGTTTCTTGTCCTGCCTTCTGGTGCTTTGGAAAATAAGCCGAACCCCTCCTCTTTGTGGTAGCTTCTCAAATATTTGAATACTTGCTATTGTGTTGGCCCTAGTCTGGTCACTAGTCTGGGCTAGACTAGACCAACACAATTGTTGCAACAGTTCTTCAAGTGTTTTAGCTCCAGCCCCTTAATCATCTTTGATTCCCATCGCTAATGATGGTTATTTCTTTGGGCTTAGATAGAAATAATTGTTTGATTAAAGGGAAGGAAAGATCGCTGTTTGGCTGCACCCATACAATGGCACGAATCGAAATAAATATATGCTTGCAAATGGGGGAGCCACATGAGATGGGATTAAAGGCCTTTTATGGCCACTTAAAAATGCACAAACAAGGTTGTTACTTTGACATAGGGATTTGCCCACGAGGGCTGTTCTTCTTCTTTTTTTGCTCCCTTGGGCAAAAGGCATTATAAAAAGAAGATTGAAATTTAATTATTAATTTAGTTAGAATCATAGAATCTAGAGAATAAGAAGGGGTCATAGAGGCCATCAAACCCAACCCTTGAACTCTGCAGGATTCACTACACCAATCCCTAAAATCACCTCTGTTTCAAAGCTTCCAAAGAAGGGGAAGAAACCCATCCCTGTAGTAACCTACTCCACCGATTGGCAGCATTATTGTCAAGAGGTTCTTCCAGATCTCCCCTGCAAATCTAAATCTATGAAGCTTCATTCCACGTCTTCTAGTCATGTCCACTGGAGCAAGAGAGAATATTAATTTTTATCTATTTTTATCCCACCTTTATGACTTATAAGAACATAGAAGAGAGTTGCCCTCTCTAAGCGGTTTACAGAGTCAGCCTCTTGCCCCCAACAATCTGGGTCCTCATTTTACCGACCTCAGAATGATGGAAGGCTGAGTCCAACCTTGAGCCTGGTGGGATTCGAACTGCCAAATTGCAGTCAGCCGGCAGTCAGCAGAAGTAGTCTGCAGTACCGCATTCCAACCACTGCGCCACCACAGCTCTTCGATAGCTGAAGTGCAAAGGGTTGAATCCCTGGTAGAGGGTTTGAGATCCATAGACCAACATCTGGCTACTACATATAATGTTTCCCTGGGAAAGTGCTCACTTCTCAGTGATCGAACACATGTTACGTAGCCAGTTCGGTCTTGCGAAGCGAGCAAAATGGGGAATGGAGGCCTCTGATCTCCCCTCTGTTCTTTTTTAGAATGAGAGCAAGGAAACCGATGGCAGCCTCCTGGGTGACCCAGGGCAAACCCCTCCCGGGAAGAAGGAGAACATGAAATGGCAGAAGCCACGGATCACCCGCAAAGCACTGATGAAATGTTGCTTGGTGAAATGGATCCTCTCCAGCACTGCCCCGCAAGGGTCAGGTGAGTTGTGAGGCATCATGGGGCGGGGAGTTCCACAGGTTGAGGCCATCATGGAGCAGAGAGTTCTGTAAGTCACAGGTTCTAGAACGTCTTTTCTTGGGGGAGGGCTGTGTTTTTAACAGAAACATGTTCTTGGTGTTCAGAAAAGAGAACCTTGTTAAGAAGGATGGGGTTGAACCTTGGGACTGAATGGGACATCAAACTTCATATTTTTGACCAGCATGGGATTTTCCTAAATGTGACAAATTGGTTTCCTATGAGGTCTCCTGCTGGAAATCTTCAAGAAGTTCTTGAACCTTGTATTTCAGTCGTTGTGTTCTCTACTGGCCACCAGGTGGCACTGTACACCCAGTTTTTGTTTCGTGCTGGAACTCCTTAACACAAGTTGGACTTTTATCTATTGTGTGTCCAAACTTTTGTGGCCATTTGATCACATGGCCATTGCACTTGGATGATGATAGTGAGAGCATTCGGCTTTTACAACAGCGTGTCTCAAAGAAGTGCGGACTTCAATTCCCCGAATTCCCCAATGAGCCAGGCCTTAATCCAGGTGTCTCCAAACTTGGCCGTTTTAAGACTCGTGGACTTCAACTCCTAGAATTCCTAACCAGCAAAGATGGCTGGGAATTCCTCAGAATTCCTCAGCAAAGCAAAGCTGGCTGAGGAATTCTGGGAGTTGAAGTCCACAAGTCTTAAAGTTGCCAAGGTTGGAGACCCCTGCCCTAAAGGACAGCCAGGTCAGGACAAGACAAAGCTCTGGGGGTGAGGGATATACCGTGCCAAAGGTAGGTGCCACAGCAGGGAAGGCATACTCATCAACTACCTTTATCCCAACTATCCCAACTACCCTTAACTATTTTTCTAACCCCCCACTCTCCCTTCCTACCTAACTTACCCGCGGTTGCGTAAGCATTTCACTGCATATCGTATCATGTATGACTGTGTATGTGACCAATAAATTTGAAATTGAAATTGAAATTGAATCATTAATGGCATTTCAAGAATGGGATCCAAAGAATGTGAACTCTGCTGGATGTTACAAAGTAGGTACAACTATGGGAGAAAAACAATTCCTCAGATAACCAGATCATAGGCCAATTTACTTAACCCTTTAACATTGTCTTAACTGTATTTGCATAAAAGCACTGAAGCCGTTCATCATGAGCCCTAGTGGCACAGTGATGAGATTGCAGTATTGTAGGCCAACTTCTCCCACAGCCTGGAGTTTGATTCGGACAGGGCTTAAGGTTGACTCAGCCTTCCATCCTTCAGAGATGGTAAAATGGTGACCCAGCTTGTTGGGGGACATATGCGAATAATCTTCTACATCATAAATCATCCAGAGAATGCTCCCCAGTTCTATAGGATGGTATATGTCTAAATGTTACTGCTATTGCTATCTTCACATAAGCCAAAACATACATTTGACTGTGCGGAAACAACGAGCAAGGATTCTAAGATGTCCGTGTTAAGCAAGATCTTAATATCATAACCTTTATAATACATTTTTAAAAAGGACAAACAAACACAGTATAGTCTTTTGACAGAGCTTCCTACCTTGAGGCTAGCTATCCCCAGTTTCCACACAAGATTTCTTAATGAAGTTTGATTGCCTAGTCACAATATGGTGTGGCTACAGAGAGAGAATCCTGAACCATTTATCACCAGTCATCTCATTTACCTTCAATGGCAGAGATTTTCATTATTGGAAGGATGTAGTGGTTTCACTGTACTTTTGATAACCACAATCAACAGCATCTGTGGGAATAGGCTAAAAAAGGCAAGATATAATATGATTGAAGATCTGCCCTCTTTTTTTAACACATCGTTGCAGATGACACCAAAGGATGTGTCAGCTCAGAGCAAATCTCTCTCTCTCTCTTTATGTGATTTGATTTCATTTGAATGTAATTAAAACCAAACTAATTAATGGATTAATCTAATCCATTATTAATTAATATAATAATCCATGTACATTTAATAGGGATTTTCTCACATTAAAAATGTACAATCTAGAAGGCCATTCCTGAGACAGAGAATGGGACAACTGCTATTTTGGAACCCAATACTGACACCCTGGGAAATGGTATATTTTTTAAGAGAAAATAAAGGCAAATTTCAACTTTTGCTCGTATTTCTTTACTCAGAATCCACAAAAAGTTGTATAGGATGCCTTCTTTGGCTCTGTGGTACTCAACAGTGGATAAGTAAGGAGTGACTAATGGTCTTTTTTTCTTCTCTGTTTTATGTTTTTTCTGTTTACTCTCTTGCAGCCCAATGATACGGATGTAAGTAAAAAAAAATTAAAGACAAAAATATTCACATAGTATCGATGGATTATGTGCCTCACTAAGCTTTGATTATTGTTTTGTCCTTTGTGTGCAAGATGTGGAGTTTGAATGTTCTTCTTTGTATACCCAAATGTTACAGACAAATCAGATTAAGTTGCTAAAAACTGGGAACTGGCACAATAGAAACAGATTTAAAACTGATTAAATCTCAAATATATATAAAATAATCCAGCCAAACACTCTACAAATTCTGTGAAGAAAAAAAAAAGTCTTAAAGTACCACCAAACCCAGTAGGATTCTGTAGTGTACTGCGCAGGCGCGACCAAGATTCCGGAGGAGCAATTCTCATTGGCTGGCACAATAGCCAATGGGAAGCGCAGGAAGGTGATACCGCGGCAAATACAAAAGCCGCGGCTCGCCTTCGGTTCGCTCTCTCGTTTTTCCGGAAAGCTCATCGTGAGTTTTACTCGCGGCTGAAAATAAAGGGTACCCCTCGCAGTCATCTAGACTGACCCCGCATCTGCTGTTTTCTTGGGCCGATCGGAACCGGGTTTTCGACCACTAACACTGGCGATGAAGGTGGGATCTTGAGGAATAAATTCCTGGACCCAACCGCAACAAAATCCAAGATGTCCATGGCACAACCCGACGCAGCAGCCCCTGCAGCCGCACAACCCAACGTGATGCTCGCTTCCAGCAGCGCTCTTCAATGCAGAGCATACAACCCCGAAAAGGAATCCTGGTCCTTGTTCATGGACAAATTCGAGTTCTACCTTGTGGGATCCAAGCAGACCAACTGCACGGACAAGGAGAAACAAGGAATATTCCTGAACGTCTGCGGACCGGATGTCCTACGGATGGCCAGTGCGATAGCATCCCCACTAACGTTGTGGGAAATCAGCTGGACAGAGCTCAAGAGGAGACTGCAGGCCCACTATGCCCCGACTCCCTCCTCTTTCTCCAGAAGGGCTAAGTTCTACAAGAGAGTTCAAGCAGAGGGAGAATTGGTCACAGATTACCTCGCCAGCCTAAGAGTTCTAGCAACTGGGTGCAAATTCGATACCCAGCTGGAATGGATGATCTGAGACAAGCTAATTCTGGGGCTCAGAGACAAGAAGCTAAAGAAAAGGCTAACGGCAAAACATTCATTCCCCCTAGCCTCTGCCATAGAAGAAGCCCTAGCTGCAGAAGAGGCAAACCCTCAACTGAAGAAGAATCAGACGGAAAATGTGTACCAGGCTTCCTCCTGGGACGACCACGAGGGAGAGGAGGAAGAAGACCAAGATGGTGACATCCACCAAGTCTGGACCACAAGGGGCCCCAAGATGGCCACTAAGCCGCACCAGAGGCCTTGTACCGGATGTAATGGGAGCCACCCACGTGCAAACTGCCCCTTCCTACACTCCATCTGCAGCCACTGTGCAAAAAGGGGGCATATCTTCCATGCCTGCCGCATGGCCCCACAGAACCAGACACAACAAGGGGGGCCAAACTGCGGCCCACGTGGCCTGCAATCTAGGAGGGGACCCGGCCGTTGGATGAGTGACCCCCCCAGATGATCCTGCGACAACTGCCAAGCAACATATGGCGAGATACAGCACACTTTGAGAGACTGAGCGGAGGCGGAAGAATTCAGCACCACGGTCAGCATAGATGGCAAGCCTTGCAAGATGCAAATTGATTCCGGCTCACCAGTAACAATCGTACCGTGGAAAAAGCTTAAACAACTCATGCCCCGCATTCGGAAGGAAGACCTACACCCAGCACAAACCACCCTGCGGGATTGCCAAGGCCACCCAATTCCTCTCCTGGGTCAAGTCACCGGTCCGGCAGGGCACAAGGGGATCAACGACCACCTATCCCTGGTGGTAACCAACCAAAAATTCCCACTATTATTGGGGAGAAGCTGGATCCGGCGCCTACAGATAATGCTAATAGAGGACCAAGCCGTAAACAACACCTCAGCAAACCCTATCCTACACAGCAACGTAATGGAGGAGTTCGCGGACGTCTTCAATGGTGAGCTGGGGAAATACAGTGGGACCCCAATATCCCTTAGCCTTGACCCAGCCATTCCCCCCATAAGACTAAAACCCCGGAGGGTGCCCCTAGCCTTAAAACCAAAGGTCGATCAACAATTGGATAAACTGATTGCACAGGGCATATTGGTGCCAGTCGACCACGCTAAATGGGAGACCCCCATTGTGACCCCAATCAAGCCAGATGGTCTATCAGGGTATGTGCTGATTTTAAATGTACAGTAAATAAGGCATTACAATGGCATGCATACCCAGTCCCTGTCATTCAACACCTACTCCACTCCCTGGGGCAAGGGAGGATATTTGCAAAATTGGACCTGGCACAAGCGTACCAGCAATTGCCAGTGGATGAGGAAACAGCTGAGGCTCAAACAATAGTCACGCATAGGGGGGCTTTCAAGTACACAAGACTGCAATTCAGAATAAGCATAGCCCCTGGGATCTTCCAGTCATTAATGGAGCGTTTATTGCAGGGCATCCCTGGAGTAACCCCATATTTTGACGATGTCCTAGTGGCCACTAGGAACCACCGTGATTTAAAGGACAAGTTGAGGACCACACTCCAGAGGTTCAGAGACGCAGGCTTGAAATTAAATAAACAAAAATGCATAATAGGCGTTTCAGAAGTTGAATTTCTGGGGTTTAAGATAGACGCATCTGGCATCCACCCAACAAAAAGCAAGATTGGGGCAATTCATGGCACACCTCCACCATCTAACAAAACAGAGTTACAGGCGTTCCTGGGACTGCTAAATTTCTACAGCATGTTCCTCAGGGGGAAAGCCACCATTGCTGAACCCCTGCACAAACTGCTGAGCAAAGATGCCCCATGGCACTGGGGGGAGGCGGAACAGGCTGCATTCCAAGCAGTTAAGACATTAATCACCTCAGAGAGTGTTTTAGTACAATACAGCGAATCAACCCCGATTCAACTAACTTGTGATGCCTCACCCTATGGCGTGGGCGCGGTTCTGAGCCATGTGTTCCCCGATCGCCACACCGCCCCCATCACATTTTACTCAAGAACCCTTTCTGCATCTGAAAGGAACTACAGTCAACTGGACAAAGAGGCACTAGCGGCCATAGCAGGAATTAAGTGTTTCCATGACTATGTCTATGGCTGGAAATTTACGCTTATCACGGACCACAAACCCCTGTTGGGCCTCATAGCCGGGGACAAACAATCCCCCCAAGTCCTCTCCCCCCACATGACCAGATGGCTCGAATTCCTAGCAGCCTATTCTTATACATTTGAGTATCACCCAGGGGTGCAAATTGCCCATGCCGACGCTCTTAGCAGGTGCCTGACACCAGGAACATTGGCTGACCCAGCACCCACCCTGCCACTACTACTCATAGAACACATTCAGGGGAACTTAATCACGGCACCACAAATTGCCCAACACACGAAAAAGGACCCTGTACTAACTACCATCCTTCAATGGGTCCTGAAAGGCTGGCCAGCCTGGGGAGAGAAATTTAAACCGTATGAAAACAGGCAATCTGAACTTTCGGCACAATAAGGGTGCCTGTTATGGGGGCACAGAGTTATCATACCTCCATCATTAAGAGAGCAAATCCTCACCACCATACACAAGGGCCACCTGGGCATGAGGCGAATGAAATCCCTAGCAAGAAGTTATGTCTGGTGGCCCAGCTTAGACCAAGACATAGAGGAAAAGGTAAAGCTC
>JAEANM010023675.1:0-11314 GCA_017656035.1 Myanophis thanlyinensis
TTTGTTTATGTATTTTTACCTGCTGTACACTGCCCCGAGTCCCTAGGGAGAGGGGGCAGTATATAAATTTAAATAAATAAAATAAATAAATAATCTAGCCAGGTGTCCTAACAGTCCCTGGAGTAATCCCATCCAGGTGTGTGGGAAGGATTTATAATTTTGTATAACTGTGTTAAAAATATTGAGTTGGAACCCCAAATTATTCTCCTGACAGAGATACTAATCAAAGCCAACTCTGCTTAGCTTCCAACCCCAAGCACATCTGCTAAATCTCTCCCCTCTTAGGAAGAGCTTTATAGCTCCCGCTGCCTTAAGAAAGTTCAAAACATTCTTAAAGATCCATCTCATCCAGGGCACCCTTTTTTTTTAACTGTTACCATGTGGCAAAATGGTACAGGATAATAAAAACAAGGACAAATAGGCTGAAAAACAGCTTCTATCACAGAGCAGTAAGTATATTGAATTCTACTCTACAGTGCAATATTAATGGAATATCAGGGGTTTTCAATTCAATTGTATAGAATGTGAAGGATGTGTCTCTGTGTTTTATTTTTGTGGTTATAATGTACACAGAAGATGTCATTTGATTTTGTTGTACAAGGTGCAATGACCATAAAGTAAACTAAACTAAAGATGCTGCCATCTCTTAAGACTGCCTCCTAAGATTACTTGGACTTTTCTGTGTGCTTGTTTCTTTGATTTATTACTTTGCTTAACTTTATGTATTGACATTGGGTAGATAAGAAATAGATTTAAAGAAATAAATAGGCCCTGAATTCAGGGCAAATGACCCTATCAAGTGGCCTTGAAGAAATTAGGTAAATTATTACAGATCTTCTACACAGTTCTTCAGTTAAGTAAAATAAAATAATATTTATTTATTTATTTAATTCAATTTATATACCGCCCCCTCTCCCGCAGGACTCGGGGCGGTTCACAGCCAATAAAACAAACATCATCAATACATCAAGTTAAAATACAATTAAAATAATTAGACAAAGGCCAATACTTTAAAATTCAATTTACATAGTTAAAATAACCCCAACATTTAAAACAAGTTTATATAAAAATTAAAATTTAAATTTAAAGTTAATTAACCCTTTGGTTAATTATATACCTTCACTTGTAAATAAAACTAGGTGGACCTAAGGGATCAGTGTTGTATTAGTATTTTGCATACTTCCAAAAGGAACCTTTTATACTTTCATCACCTATTTAACTATCTATGCAGATCCAATTGGCTGAACAGAGCAACCCTATTATTCTGCATTACTATAATGAAAACTGCTACAGTCGTAATAAAAAAAAACCCATGATGTTATAGTTGAATAATATGAAAGAAGCATTTCCTTGCTTGGAATACTATTCGATTTTTGACTAGCCCAGGCAGTAAAGTCATTAAATCAATCAAATAAACAGAATGTGATGCAAGAGCAGCCTTCCTTTACTATTCAAAAAGAATATGGTCAACCATCATATTTAACACTCACATTTTTTTGGGGGGGGGAGGCAGAATAAAAGAAACATACCATATAGCACATAAGAAATATTATTTTAAAAACCTGTAGAATTGTACAGGTTCTACAAGGGCTGGGTAGGTAATGTGCATGAAAAACTTTATTTTCTAACTGGCACTAAAGTGCAGTACAAAAGGAATGGCTGGTATGATGAATCCAAACCATGTCAGGGACACCATATCTCCAACATTTTCCAATACTACATTTTTCCAGAATCTACTAATGTCACCAGACTCTTTTCAAGTCAAGTCAAGTCAAGTAGGTTTTATTGTCATTTCAACAATATACAGTGCAGTACACAGTGAAACAAAACAACATTTCCCCAGGACCATCAGACAACATAAATTTAAAAAAGCAGGACACAGAACTACACATAACTCTAAAACTAAAAACTTAGGAAAAAAACTCTGTTTTTCTTTGTGTTGAGGAGTTTGATGGTTTGTGGAAAGAAACATGTCTCTCCTCTTGGAGAGAGATCTAACAAACGACCATGAAAAATATTGCCACATATTATTTCAATATCCCTCTCCCACAGTAATTAGGCATTGCATCTCCTGTACTTTTGAGCAGTGTTTCTTGACCTTAAAAAACATCTACAGTTATTCCCCAGCTGTGCTTGAAGTCCAGGCATCTTAAAGTTGGCAAGGTTGAGAAACGCTGCTCTAGAAGATAGTATTTATAGCTCAAGGTTGAACTGTGGTGCTCTATGAGTTTGGTTGTTTTCAGTGACACTAATGCTGTTACCTAGTTGGGTAATGAAATGTCTGCAAGAAAACAACTAAGCTCAGAGAACACCAAGGACCCTACAAACACTGCTCTTAAGTACATCTGGAGAAGTGTTTCAACTTTTGCAGACCTTTTTGTCTCTTTCTCTTCCTACTCTCTTCCTCATACTCTACAAGATTAATCACAGCTTTATATCATACTTCAGAATCTGAATCAATGTAATCCAAAATTTGAAATATGTCCTGATCCATATTCAACAGCTAAGACTCTAATTCACATCTCAGATTAATTTTGATTAATTAATTAATTACAGCACACATGATCTCCTGTGCACATTACAAATGAGCATTTGTCTGTTTCACTAGCAGAAAATTCGATGGGCCTTTTAAAACCTTTGAAGAAGAAAAAAATAAGCCTAAAACTGAAATGTTACTGGATCAGGAGGCAAACAAAGTTTAGGTCAAAGATGTGCTCTCCATTTATTGCTCTCTTCCTTGATTGAACATACCCTCCAGGAGATTTACTGTTTTCCTGTGAACTGGTGAAATATAATATCCGCTATATAGCCTAGAAATTTAACATCTAATTGAACATAATTGAGTTCAAATTGCTTCAGCATCTAGGATAATAATCTGGGTTTCCTATATATTTTTTTTCAAATTGGATCCTACTAGACCACTAATGTCCGGGTTCTACTCAATTTGTGCCTTATCCTACAGGTTTTATGAGCTTCTTTACCTGTCTTCTAGAAACCCAATGTATAAAACTCAATTTTCTCCTGAAGCAATTCACCTACTGCTATCGAAGTTTATCTTAGCACCAAAGTTTTCACTGCATTAAAAGTAGACTAAAAAGATTTTGTTTTTGTTTTTTTTTAAATCCATTTTCATTTTGAATGCATATTTTGTAAGGTCACAATGTTCTCAATGAATCACCAAAGAAACAGTTTGGTCCATCCCATTGTTCCTGTTCTTTTCAATAACCAGCTCAATAAGCTGTTGAAAAATACTTTGTATAATATAACTGTGCTGCAGAAATAATGTTTGTCTCTGTCATTATGTTTTACATTCAATCAATTTACAAATGCTGTTCTGTTCCCTTTTTATGCCAGCATTCCTTATAGCATCCCTGAGCAGAAATTCAGCGATCAATACTATGTCTGCTGAAAACAATAGGACATAACAAATGAATAATTTTATTTACAATAAAAGCCCAACTCCGCAAATGGATTCTATTAATGCTCAAATTCATTTTTCATGCATTAACCCAGGACAAAAACAAGGACTTCATAGATAGCTACATTTGGAGCTGGGGAGGGGGGAGCAGATATGAAACACCAGTTTAACAGAAGACAAAATATTGAATTTTCTCTCCTCTACAGCCTTTTTTTTTTTTCCTGATTCCCCATAACCAGGCAACGGCTCTTTAGGCTAATGACTGTCTCAATTTTTGCAGGCCAGATATAGTAGGCATATGATTAATTGATGAAATCTATTACATCCCATACCATGGCGAAGCTTGACTAACACAGACCTCAAATTATGAATTACAAACCTACCACATACCTACTCTCTACCTAGTTGCTACATTTAAAAAAACTGCATTGACTTCCCAGCTTGTTAATAATAACAATAATAAGAGGGGAAATTATAACGATAATAAGAGAGGGGGAAGGATGTTATTCCATCCTGAGTTTCACTGGATCAATGGGTGGCCATATATATCTGATACATAAATTCCACTGAGTATCCCCATGGGTGGACATTCTGAAGATCCAAGTTAAGCCCTGTGTATGAGCCAAACCAGGAAACAGAATTCAAATGGTCTAAGAGTTTTATAAGCCCTACAAATGCTGAGTGCCAGAAGAGCTGACCATCTCCTATGAATCTCCTGCATGACTGTGGGCCAAATCTGAGTTATTTGTAAGATTACATGGAAAAGTGAGGGGCTTCCACATTATTGCCAAGCAAACTCCATGGATGGGTCCATCATGTCACCAGGAAGGCATCTGACTTAACTCAAGTATATCTTGAGCTTTCTAATGGGAAGAAAGGAAGAAAAAATGTTCAGATATCCACTTTTGCCAGACTATGGTCAGTTTGCTTGTTTTCAGAGAAATCCCAACTATTATAATTATATAACAACAACAACAAACATTGTTGAGAGCCGTGAAGGTTCAGTTGATTAGAATGCAATATTGCAGGTTAATTCTGCCAACTGTCAGCAGTTCAATTCTTACTCAAGGTTGACTAAACTTTCCATCCTTCCAAGGTTGGCAAAATGAGGACCCAGATTGTTGGGGGCCGATATGCTGAGTCTGTAGACTGCTTAGAGAGGGTTCTAAAGCACTGTGAAGCAGTAGCTATTGCTATTGCTTAGTGGCGAGTTTTAGAGAAAATAAGAGTTTGTGTTGGTTAGAATACAAATAAAAACTATGTGAGAACATGACATACCTATAACGAAGACCAGAATCTCTTATATTTTTCCAGTTTGTGGAAAAGGCAAGCATTTCAGAGATTTTTCTGTAATGTAATTTTTCGGTAAAACCTTAATGTAAAGTATGGGTAGCAGGAGAGCAGAAACTTTGAGAAATCTTAGATATATAAGCAATCCAAATCCCAATTTTCCTCAAGAATTTTTCTTGCTATGACTAATGAACAGAGAATTAGAAAAGATGTATGGACAATTGTTTTTGTACATGGTAGGAGCAGCAAGGTTATTACATGCAGAAAGATAGAAACAGTTTAAAATACTCAGAACGGAGAAATGGTTAATGTCAGAATTTGCAGAGATGGGAAAATTGATTTGTTTGATCAGAGAAAAAAAAATTAATAGATTTGTCAATGGCTGGAAATAGACTTTTTGCTGAACATGGAAATTAATGAACTTGTGAGTTGGTTGATTAGGAAAGTTAGAATATGGAAAGAAGGGAATCGCAATGTAACCGAGAGGATAAAATACAAATGCATTTATAACTGCTGTAAAAAAGTTTGGAAGATTATTATATATTGCTTCTTAGCCCTTTTCTTTTTTAACTTTTTTCTTTCTTATTTTCTTATTCTTTTTTTACTTTCTTTTTTCTTTGTTATTATTTTTGCTTTGTAAAACATTTCTTTACTAAAAAGTATTTTTAAAAAAATCCTGTTCTCCAGAGAAATCTATTAAGTTGAGTCATAGCTGTTATAAAAACTGAATGGAAACTTATTAAAGTATATCTAATGTAAAAAAACTAAACAGGTGGCCATAAAGTGATATATATTTCTTAGGTAAGAAACAGAATATATATATATATTGACCATTTAAACCAATCATCTCCATGCTAAGTGGGAATTGTTTAAAATGCAGTTGAAGTAAGTTATTTTACCACAAGAAAAATCTGGATTTAAATTATTCTTATCTTTTAACTAGTCATTATCACAACAACTGATTATTTGTTATATTATGTATTTCTTGCCTTGCTGGTCTAACACACATGAACACAATCACTGAACACAGATTATATTAATTAATATTAATTATTATTTAATTTTAATATTCTAACTTTAAATTTTTGATAAATTTTTAGACTTATCCATTTTATTAACTTAAATTTTAATTGACAGCAAGTTTAATGTTTTTAAATTGGTTTTTAGAATTGTATACTGTGTTTTTATTTGCTGTAAACCGCCCCGAGTCCTTGTGGAGATGGGGCGGTATATAAATTTGATAAATAAATAAATTATGAATAGGTAATAATAAAATATTCCGTAGATTTCATTCTACACCATTCATCTCCCAACTATACAATTTTTAAATCAAATCCATTATTTTATTGGTCATACTTGAAGCACATACTGTACCTTTGGGATACAGAAATCACTCTGTGGTTTCTACAGCCCTGCTTCATTTTATCTATTACAATTCTTGTTTAGTCTTTATTCAACGAGCAAGTTCAAGCACATCTTGAAGTTCAGTTACTCAATAAAAGGTCTCTTAAACATCTTCTACCTGTCCACCAAATCCCTCAAGCACACAAAGAAGTTCAGAGTTTCTCTCTAAAATATATTTCAAACAAGCAAGCTTTGGTTTTTGACCTTCTCGGATTAAGGGATTGTTATCACAGGATAATGGCTGTGTAAACAAGCCTAGCTTGACTCCTGAGGCATTTGAAATTCAGCTATTCCCTCAGAGATCCTTCTGTCTGTACAGTATTTTCTTGTTTATATAAGTCTTGTCTTTCAGAAACCCTTAAATATGTCTGCGGCTGAGACAACCTCAGACAACAAGGAAATAATGAAGTATTATTAAATTGGCATAAAGATAAGGAGTCAGGCAGTCAAAATTTAGATTTAATGGGCATACATCCAAATTCTGGATTAGCCCAAAGGCCTACTGTATTTTGTTCACCAAGGATCTTTCTCACAGTTATTGGGATTATTGCAGCACAAATAAGATATATGGACAATTAATATCCAGTTGTCCTTTGGAAATACACATGCACAAGGCTTGTACTTCTAATTGTCATTAGTTGCCACTGAGGTATCATGGTGAGTGATTACTATCCAGTTATTTCTTTCTTCCCCATAATATCAGATGAACTGGTAATCTGTCCATGCATTCTGGTCCGGTCTTCTTGTCATGTGATATTCAGCTTCCTTCTTCATCCTGTTCATTCTTTGAGGGCAGTCAGGAAGGGGAAAAAATTGTGGGTCCTTGATGTTCTCTGAGCTTGGTTGCTTTCTTGCAGACATTTCATTACCCAACTAGCTGCCATCATTAGTGCTGGTGTAGAATTGATGATGTTACATAGATGGGTAATGAAACATCTGCAAGAACACAATAAACAAACCCAACCCACCAAGTTCAGAAAGCATCAAGGAGCCCATAGTTCAACCCTGAACTATAAAAATTATCTTCTAAACAAAGGAACTGGATGCACAGAGAATTATTTTTCTTATAGCTTCCAACCCCAATCACGTAGGATTGTAACTGACAAGGGCAATTAATGCATATGCAACAGCCTCTTCTTGTCAATGTTTTTTGTCCCCAAAATGGGGATTATGAAAGATGAACATGATTAACTTTTTCTCACATAGGGACAAAAATCCCCAGCAAGATTCATTTAGAGCCCTCCATAAAGCCACACTGTGGTTCCAGTTTCAAAATCCAGCAAAAATGAACCAGCCCACAAAACTAATACAGAATTACAAGTTCAGGGAGCTAAAATAAATGCTGTCTGGTTTAGGAGAAAAAGAAATAAAATGAACACTATAAAAGAGAAAAGAAATCAAACCTAGGGATTGGAAAACAGGTCAAACAAAATCATTTATGAATCCAAAATTACACACACTGGCTAGATTGGATTTTCAAGTTATTTGTTTAAATCAAATATACATAATTGAATTTGGAGATGTATTAACCCCAGTGTTGTTACAAAGGAAATACATGATTGAATGTGCAGGCTTATCAATTGGAGAAAGAGAAAGTCTTAATCAATAAAATGTGTATGCGCATATTAAACATTATGATGACATGAAAACAACCACAGGGGACCACTGGTATACGCTAAATTTTAGTCTCCTTCCTTGGAGCTGCTGATGTTTCCAGCAGTTCATGCAAGGCAGCCTTCCCAGAACATAGCTCATTTTATGAATAATCCCCCTGGCCTAAATGTCTGCCCCTCCTTTTGGGAAACCTGAATATTTTAAAACACACAAGTTAATTAACCTGACATCTGAATTGAATCAGCTTTTAAAGCCATTCCTTTTGTCTGCAACTTACAGAAATTCAAATATGTTAATATTTCATTGCTTGCTAGGAAACAGATATATATTAAAAGGCATTCTCTAAGCGAATCAGACCGAAGTGGATAAAATTACTGCTGTAAAACATACAAAATATAATATCCTGCCAGGGACAGGTTATCTTCTCCTGGTTTGCAAGCACTTTGTTTACTTACCAAATTCTGCTTTTATCAGGGTAGTACCCTACTCAGGCATATCTACTGGACTGTATGATAATACATAAAAAGAGGAAAGGCTTCAATTGCATGGGCAAAACCACAAACTTGATATTTATTTATTTATTTACACACACCACACACTGTATAGCCTTTCTTCTCCCTCACCCCTCAATTTGTCTCTCTTAGTTAAATGCTGGGAAGGATGCTTTGTCTTTGAGTAATCACTTAACAGTGCATATGCAATGCAATATATGCATTGTTACAAACTGTAACATGAGGAAACATACTAAACACTCATACACATGTGATTACAAAGTTCAACAATTTATTTTTCTGTTAAAATAAACAGGTGGATTCCACTTCCTTTAAAGATTCATTAATGCATTAAACTAATGTAAAACCATTCATATTGTAGTCTAATTGGGAAGCATGTATCATTCTGCATTGTTTACTGAGGTCCAAAGTTTAGCTTTCAAAGCAGATGCCTGCCAGCTATTGTATGATAGCATTTACTTATGCATATGTTTGTTAATTTTTTGCGCTGTCAAATCCACATGGACTCACAGCAGCTTACAATCCATATAAAACAAGATAATCATCCAACAGTAATAATTTACATCATGACTGCTATAAGGTCTTCAAATTTAAACATTAAAATGCATACAATAAGATGAAAAACAGCCAACGCCTTGACTAAATCTGTAAGTGCCTTATATCATAAATTCATATTATCACTTCCATCCAAGATAACCATCAAGGACCAAAAACTCCCCCAGAACCATTCCATCCTTACTGCTTTTCAGAAACCCTATTTCATGAAGGATAATCAATACTCAATGGAAGGCTATTCCATGAAGCTTGAGCCATTACAGGGAACAATCTTTTTGGATCACTCCAAAGGCCTAATTATTTTGATTCCACAATGATCAATCAAGTCCGCCATGAATAAACCATAGGCAATAAGCAGAAGCAAAACCCTCCGTAACTATGGTGTTCTCCAGCAATTGGCCCTGAGAGAAAAGTGTTTCCAACACACCACCATCATAATTGGCAGCTATTGACAGCCATATCAATAGTTTCTAGACTAATGAAGTTCATCACTCTTGGAAAGATCACTGTTTTTCAACTATGCGTTTGATTTTTTTTTATAAATATGGACACTGAGCTTCCAGTGCTATACAATGAACCACCACCCAATATCCTCAGCATCTATTAGACATAATAATTAAACACATCCAGGTGAAAGGAGGAGAGTTCAACAGACAGGGGTTAGGATCTGCTAGGGTTCCCTAGATGTTTATATGGACCACTGTTTACAGTTGTGCTATTGAAGAGATGACTGTTTTGCAATTTCTAGCTGAAGATCAGTCTAAGCAAGTGTTTCACTACCTGGGTCATTTTCAGACCTGTGGATTTCAACTCCCACAATTCCTCAGTCAGCAAAACAAGTGTATAACCTTACTGGAGAGAGAATTCTCAGAGATGAAGTCCATATATCTGGAGGGTGCTTGTTCTAATATATTTAACTGATCAATTGTGCTATGAAGGTTTAACACTAACCTTCATACACAAAAAGCTAGTTTAGATCTAAACCATCAGGGTTGTGTTTAATCTTGGGGGGGCTGGGGGGGCTTGGGGGGCATGGCTGATTGATGTCACTCATCGAGGCTCTGTTTTTGCTGTGACAGCCTCCCGCAGCCCTCTGCCAGCAAAAACAGAGCCTGGGGAGGCCATGTGTGGCCCACCAGGGCTCCATTTTCAGCCGCAATGGCGTCCTGCAGCTCTCTGCCAATGAAAATGGAGCTTGGGAGAAGCCCTTTGCAGGAGGCCATAACAGCTGAAAATGCAGCCTGGGCTGGCTACACGTGTCCTTCCTGAGTTCCATTTTCACTGGCAGAGGCACCATGGGCTGGTCCTTTGCTGTTTCCAAGGTGGGCCTGCAGGCCAGATCTAAGTGCCTTGAGTTTGACACCCCTGATTTAAACAAAGGAACCAACCCACCATTAGGTTTGAGCAATATCTCATCTTTCTGAGATTTCATGTCATATTTCAGGACCCACAACTGTCAGAACAATTATTAGTCCATGAGCCTAGGACATTGTTTATGCCAGATTCAGATATTTGTCTGCTGAGACCAATATTTTTGACTCTGAGAACTTTCTGGGAACTTGAAGAGAACTGTCCCATTATATGCTACTAGATATCTAAGACTGATCCTAGGGCTTTCTGGCATAAGAGCGTATGACTTACTGTTGAGTCTTGGTTGTTCCCTCAAAAAACCATTGCTCACCTGGGAAATTAAGTCATTCCAATTGAATTTGTCCCTCATACACACTGAAACCCACAAAAGTCTAATTTATGGTCCAATAATGCAACAATTAAACAGAGAGAATCTTTGAAACACTTTCAACTCCTTTTTCAAAAATGCTAAATGCCTGTTTATTTATATATCTCCCTTTGGTGAAAAGGTCAGGAGAAAAATCACCTCTTTGGTCACCGTTGCTAAGCAACCTCTTTCAAAAGTTCTGCAACACTGATCAAGCATATTATGTTCCACTGACTGGCTTCAGAATAAATATGAGTAACATCTTACCTGTTCTGCAAGAAGCGAGGAAAGGTGCCCACTCCAGGCAGATAGCCAGAGATCCAAAGCCATCTGTTATACTTGATAGTTCTTAACCAGAAAAAAAAAGGATACGGCCTGGGACCACAGGTTTCCTGTTCACAAGTGCAAAAGACAGCTCTGTCTTCAGAAACACAAGAGAAGGCTTGATGAGATGTTGTCCAAATCGGAGCGACATGTTCAGCCCTTTTATGTACAGAATCTGTGGAGGAGAACGTTGGAAAATTTCATTTTATCTCATTTTATCATGCAAGCAGGATGTTTTCTATTACTGAAGCTCAACACTTTTTTTTGTTCTGTTCTGTTCTTTTTTTTTTTTGTTCTTTTTTTTTTGCATTTCCCTGCTTGAATCTTTTCAAAGAAACATCTGTGTCTTGGGCAAGTGAACATTAGTTTGCAAGTTTTTCATCAGTGTATTTCTGTGCTAATTGGACATGTCTGATGTTTGCTAAAGGATGGCTGAGTAAACAATCACAAGCTTCACTGTAGGAAAAATACTACTACTAC
>JAEANM010023676.1:0-11314 GCA_017656035.1 Myanophis thanlyinensis
AAATTCTTTGGGGATAGCATTAATCTTTAAAGTCCAAATTCCAGGGTATTTTGCATAGATGTTTCTTCCATAAATCTTGTAATCAAGCTTTTCTCTTACCAACATCCTCCTCCTGTGCATTCTTGTGTCCTGCCTGACTCTTCTTTTAGGTGGCCATTTCTGACCACCGCTTCAGTTGCCTTCAGAAAAAGGAATTTAAGCCAGTTCCATATACTTTTCAAACATTATCCATGCTTCCAACTTTTCCTAGTTACCCTACTCCCTCTATTTCTTATGGTTTTCCTTCTCTAACTTTATTTCCACTCTAAGACTCCTAGATCTCATTTCAATCTGCCTCCCATGCTTACTGTCTAATTCTGTTTAGCAAGCCTGTCCCTCTAAAACAAGCACTCCCCTCAAATTCTTTCATCTTGTCAAAATAAAGCCTTACCAAGAACTCAGAGGGACAATGGTGCAGTTTGATGTATTGCTACACAACCACACTTAACTTTCTCTCGTATATGTTTGGTTTTTTTTTTTTTTAAATTTTACCTGAGAAGAATATTTTGTGTATTTATACAGCAAACAAGATTGATTAAACAAGATTTGATTAAGAAATCAAATTTCTTAATCAAAACTGGAATCTGAGGGTCAGAATACATTAAAACTTAAATAAACCTCCTCATTTCTGTCTAAATTGCCAAATTATCTAACCTCTGTGATTGAAGTGGGATATCTGGTGCTGTCTGACCTCAGTTTTTTTGTAGACCTTTCATTACCAAATAGATAACATCATCTAGCTCAGGGAGTACCAAGTACCAAGGACCCCACAGTTCAACACTGTAGTACAAATCTTCTCTTTTATAAGAGTTATTCTATTATCATCATCAAGGAAGCTGTTCTTCATTTATTTTTCCTCTGCAAAATTAGTTTAGTATTTTCATATTTGTATTTACATACTTAACTGTGAAATAAATAGGCTATAAACACAGCCTAAGAAAGTTAAGTATTGCAGAAACATGGAAAGGTATAATTACGTACATGATCTTTCCTGCAATGACATATCACAAAAGTTTTGTTGTTATAAGACACAGGTGTCAAACTTGCTGCATCATATTGCTGTCATGTGATATTTTGTGACATTTTCCCCATTCATCAAGCTAGAGTGGGCGTTGCCTGTACGTGATTCATCTGGCCCATGGGTGGCCAGTTTGACACCCCTGTTATAAGGCATCTAAAACAGTGGTCCCCAACCTTTCTGGCTTGGCAGCCTGGCTGAGGGTGGAGAGAAACTGGGCTGTGTGACGGGTGGGCTGGCACACATACACGTATGCAGCTCTGCTCATGTTAGTAGTGGAGCAGCTTGTGTGCATGTGAAGCTGTGTGTGTGTGTGTGTGTGTGTGTGTGTACACCAGCCCGCCACTTGCACAGTCTGGTTCCAAATAGGCCATGGTCTGATAGAGGGCCATGGCCCAGGGTTTTGGGACCTGGCAATCAATGAATAAATGATAAATTATTGTATACTTACTATGTTATATGATTACCAAAAAGCAACAACAAAAAACCTGGGCTTGTGAGCAGCGGTGGCGCAGTGGTTAGAGTGCAGAACTGAGGGCTACTTCTGCTGATTGCCAGCTGCCTGCAATTTGGCAGATCAAATCTCACCAGGGTCAAGGTTGACTCAACCTTCCATCCTTCTGAGGTCAGTAAAATGAGGACCTAGCAATACACTGACTCTGTAAACTGCTTAGAGAGAGCTGTAAAGCACTGTAAAGTGATATAAAAGTCTAAGTACTATTACTATTGCTATTGCTTATTGTTTTTTTTTAATTGTTTTTTTATCCCTAACCCTAACCCTTTTTCTTTAAACAGAATCTTCAGGAGAGCCAACTTTTAATTTCCCTTTCTGAAAATTAATCTCAGGTTAAAAGGTTTATATACATTATATACATTGACAGAATACACATATAAGATTGCTTTATATGTATCCCATCAACTTGTGAAATGAATCATGTTTAAATAAATTCAACCTTTCCTTCTCACTCTTCAGTAGAACATATAACAGGAAGCTTGCAGTTGTGGCCAATTTCCCTGGGTCAGTGACTGTATTTCTGAATGGGACTTTGCTATTTTAGCTAGTTAATTTTATTTCTGAAACAGCAGTTGCATACTTGCTTATTTGGTAAAAGGAGGTCAAATGCAGAAGTTTGTAGGTCAACACTAGGAGTTGAGAAAGCAAAAGTGATTTTATGGTAAGCAGAAAAAATCTGAAAATTTATAATACATGAGAACTTATTTGTATTTAACAACCTGCCTTGTGGTACTGTCATTGGGATCTTATGAAACAGGAATAAACACTGAATGCACACAAACACATGGTTAAAAGAGGAAATGCTACTTAGTAATTTGCTTTCTAATTTGGGGGGGAATTTAGGAGTGGGATGAATGAAAAGGGAGAGAGAGTCCACCTTGAAAAGATAAGAAACAAACACTGATTGGCTGGAAGCGCTCTATACTTAATTATTGGTCAGAAGGAGCAAGCAATGATTGTCTGATAGTTTTTTTCAAGTTCAAGTTTCCAAAAGAGATAAAGAATAAATTTAAAATGTTTTGACATCTGAATATATATGGAAATAGTGAAACAGCGCAGATTAATCTTATATAAAATTGAATTTAGAATGGATGAAAGGTTGGTCGTCTCCAAGAGTCTAGGGAAAAACCTCATGTGATTTTTAATAGGCAAGTGTTAGACAAAGGATTAATGGATGTGCCCCTTTCCTATTGTAATTATGTATGGTAGTGAAAGGAGGAACTGCAATATCTATTATGGAATTTTTAATATTCATGCAGCTATTGAGAGATATTGCAGATATTTGAATAATCAGGGGTGCAAAAAGGATTACAAATTAAATTTCATTTCTAATTGTAGGAAAGATCTGTGAAAGTCAGGAACTAAAGTTGGGGAAAGACTTTACAGGTTTATCCCATATGAATCTACTTTAATGTATTTTATGCTGAATTTAATAGAACTTATTCCGAGGATGGTATAGTATGTAGACGACTGAATCTAATTTCCAGCAATTAGTGAGATATTTTTCTAACTGTTGTAGAAACAGAGAGAGCTTCTCATTTATTTTAGTTTTTAGATACCTTTTCATTAGTGAAAGGATAAACCCATACTATTTTTTTACCTTCAGTAAGTGGAATAATGGGAGTGTGATCTGAGCATTGTATCTCTTTCAGCAGAAAAGCAGGACCAGATATTCTGTTACCTGTCGTGCTTGTATTCATCTTCTCACATGTTGCTTTTAGAACGTACATTGCAACCAGCACATTGAAATTGTTTTTATAATGTTATTACATATTGATTATTTTTAAATAGCCTACAATGTGTAGAAAGAAGGAATACATACTCTTAAAATCAATAAAGTGGTTTTTATGTTGAGAAGACTGGGACAATCCACCTCCAACAGGAATTGCCAACTTCTGAATTGGATGATAAACTATGCAGGGAAAGCTGGCACCTAATCATCCTTTTGGCGGGTGTAAGTGAAAGGCTCTTGTGTGTAGCAAGCCATGCAGTTGTTCCATTGCCCAAAGAGTTTGAACTTGATCCAATGCTTGAAGGAGGAATAAGCATGCATATGTATCTCACTTACTACAATAAACATTAAATCCTCATTAGCAAGTTGGCCTTGTAACATCAATTGTCAAATAAGAGATTAACCAAAAATATTTGATTAATGCTTGCTTTTGCACTGTTAATAGGGGAAAAAACCCACCTAAGAAATCTCAGTGTACTGGAATGAAACAAGAAGTATGCCAGCTAAATTAATTATCCCAGTGGATTTTATTGGTGAAAGCACAACCAGCTAACTTATATGCTGACTATTTTCTTTGGTCTCCCAAATGTGATTATATAAAGTTACTGCAGTACTTTGGCAAGAATTTCTCTGCAGCGCAATTTTATGTTTAGCTTGCTGCCTGCTAGTTTATTTCTTAGAAACACGACCACACAAAGAGAATTCACATTTCATATCTTAGACAAAATCTCATTTTGCACTCTTACTTACACTTTACACAACTCTTTTTCATGATTTATCTATTTTGCTAAAGCAATGTGTTCTGCTGGAGTATTATTTTATAGATGGTGTCCACCCCCAGAGTTTTATATCAGTTCAAAATTAACAAATTGACTTACTGCTAGAAAACTGAGCATAAGTTTGTATTTCACTATTGTTTATGGAAATACAACATTTTCCTAAATAGTTTTAAAAATGTATTTATTTATACTGATTTAATGAATGCCCAGCTGGGCACTTTACATAATTAAAAAGATAAAACAAGAAAAGAGAAATAGATGATATGCATCCAGAAGGATCAAATAACAAGAAAACAAAATCACATCACAACTAATCTTACAGCGGCTCACCTACCATCCCATCCCAAAGCTTGGGAAATAGCCAGATTATTAATCTTTAATTTATTAAATTTACACACTTCAATTTACATGCTGCCCGTCTCACCATCCAACCAACTTTTTTGAATTTTCCATGCCTTCTTATGAAACATCATCAAGGTGGGAATGGATGCAGGGGTCTCCAAACTTGGCAATTTTGTGACTTGGTGGACTTCAACTCCCAGAATCCCTCAGCCAGCAAAGCTGGCTGAGGGATTCTGGAAGTTGAAGTCCACAAGTCACAAAATTGCCAAGTTTGGAGACCCCTGGATTAGAGGGAGGGAGAAGTGGGGAATTACTCCAGAGGCAGGAGCTGCAGCAAAAGAGAAGGGATCTCCACTGTTTAACAGAGGGGACTTGAAGCACACTCACTTTGCTGAATCTTACCAATATAACATTATATGTGTTAGACTAAATTTTCATTTATAATTTTGTTTTCACTTTTGCTAGCCTAGAGATGTCTTTGAATGGGTATGTTAATCATTTGTTTTCATATCATCTTTGGCCACTGCATGAAATTCATTCCATTTATTCTTGTCCTAAATACCACCACTGTGTCAATGTTCTTAATGTTGATTGTTTCTCATGTTTTTTTTCTTATTATAGATAAGAAAAATTTTACTTTCATATTATAAAATTACAACTAATGACTAACCATAGAATGCTGGTCTTTGCTGAACTTTTGTTTTTAACTTAAAGGTTATTTAAAGCTACACTTATTATACCTATATGACCCACTGACCTTTTTTTTTTTGCTTATCTTCTACTCCTAAGCCTGTTTATGAAAAAGTAAAGCCTACTTATTTCCATGGCATTTATTCCTCTTTAAATATGCATTAAAAGAGTAGCTAAAATTTCAGAATAATGGCTTGAAAATCTGCCATTAGTTTTCTGAAAAAAATGTATTTTTTTGATAATGCATTTTCTTAGTGGTACAAGTGTACTTGCAGTTAAATATTGTTGTATGTTGTGTCATACAATTAGGAATGCTTTTGTTTAGAATTTCTACCAACTACCCATGCCCTTCTCTAAAAAGATCAGATGGCTTCCTACTCTAGCTCCAACTTTCCATTTTTATTTTTCTAGTGGCACAACATTTCAAAGCTATTGAGCATAAACATTTTCTTTTCCTTATGTTACCAATATAGGGACCATCGGGCTCATCATTACCACAACTTTGTCAATCATACAGCTTGTCAATACTCCCCCCCATTAGTATCAATTATTTGTATCCATTATTAGAGGAAGTGACATTCATTCTCAATAACTGAATTCTCTTATCTGCATACTTCCGTTTTCCTCTTTTGCATCTTAATCTGTCTCGAGCGGAAGGTAAATGTTTCAGTAGTATCAGTAATAGGTATCATGCTGTGCTCCTCTTAAAAATGTACACAAGAAATATAGAGAATCATAAGGTTGAAGGGAACTTTGGAGGTCTTCTAGCCCATCCCTTAGTACAAATCCTCATATCATCCTAGAGAAATGGCTTTCCAACCTTTGCTTGAAAACCTCCAGTGATGGAACTCTCATAACTCCATAAAGCAAGCTATTCTACTATATTATAGTGTTTATGGCAACCTTCTTTTGTAACAAAGAACTGAAGATTAAAGAGAGTTGAAAGACTGTGATAGCAAAATGTGAACTTTTTAAAATAGTTAATTTTGAATAACAAGTTTTGTCTAGGACCTGGTCTTTCTTTAGAAGAATAAGTTTCTGTCATTAATTTGTAATTTGTAGCTTAAAAGTTAAATGTGTGTTTTTCTATATGACATGCTTCAGAATCAATTCAATTCAATCCTTTATTGTCAATGTACAACATATGTGCAGTGAAATTGACTGAGCCTCCATTGGTACAATCACACAAAGCACAGAAACACAGAATACATTCAGATACAGAATATATCTCCAGGCTTATAAACAAATCCCTAACCCCAAGAAATGCACACACATTATTCCACCGGTATGTACAGATTGCATGTTGCACTATCACTGTGAGTCTATTGTATTAAGTCTAGTCATGGTGTTATGTGGCATTTAGAAGATGGATGGCCCATGGATAGAAGCTATTTTTCAGCCTATTTGTCCGGCTGACTATGCTTCTGTATCTCTTGCCCAATGATAGGAGTATGAAGAAGTGTTGTCCAGGGTGAGAGTCATCCCTGAGGATTTTTCTCACTCTGTTGAGACAGCAGGATCTGTCTATTTCCTCCAGTGGGGTTATGGGACAGCCCATGATTTTTTGTGCTGTGTTCCATCTATTCTGCATAAGGAAAGATGGACTGCTGTTGGAAGGGACAAAGAAAAAGGATAATCAGGTGCACTGATTACAGAGAAAATTGTGGTGGTGGGGAGCCTTTCTCTGAATCAAACAATCTTGCTAAAGAATGATTAAATTTGTTAAGATTATTTTTCAAAAAGGATTTTGTGTACAAGTTCTTTATCTTTTGCCCCTAACCACAATATGTCTACTTCTTTTCTGCCATGTTTTCATGATGATGCTCCCATCAAATCTCCAATCCTTAGTTGAAGCAGTTTATAGTCACTCTTAGATGTTCTAGTTTGGATGTGGGATCTCCTCCTCTCATCCTTTTTGCTGAGTATGGATATTGCTTGGCATACTTCACTGACCAGTTGCTTCTGTATATACTGTCAGGAATTAGGACCTGTCCATCTTCTAGTAGCTATTCTGGTCTGCTGTGGTCCTTACCACTCTGTTTTGTCTTTAATCACTCCCTGGCAAAATCATTTTGGTTTGGGCTGTAGGACAAATTGCACACCTGCCTTTTACAGAAGTACCTGCCTGCATAATGCTTGACCTTCTATACAGCTAAATAATCCCTTTGTGCTATTCTTGTAGATGTGAGTTTAGCCACTTTTGAGAGGTTGTTACTAAGCACAGGTTTAGTGTTCTTTTTCTTAAGAAAAAAGCCCTATTCTTGTGCAGCACAGAAAGTTGATTTAAAGCAAGAATCAAAACTAGTTTCTTCAGGAAGGGGCTATCAACAGAAAAGGGATTTTTTTACAGCTCTATAATTTTCTTTCACAGATGTGTCCAATTCACCATTTTACTTAATGGTCATTTGCGCCTTCATTCTGACTTACTATCATTAGCAAATGCAGACATACTGACACATCAGTTAGTTAACAACCTCTGGCAACAATGGCATCTATACATTTGCAGAAATAATTAAGGTTGGTTGACTCAATTTGCAGAGAAAAATGGTCTTCAAAAATAAATCATTAAAATTGAAATGGTTTCATTCCACCCAAAAATATTTGGGATCAGCAATCTGATCATTAGGTAAAATAATCCAGTATTGTGCAAAGTATTAATAGTTTTGTATCTTGGAGGGAAGTTATAATTAACAGTTTAAATTACTTATCATAAAAATGTTTTTAAAACCCCTCTATATAGAAATAGTTTTTGTGTCTACCATGAATCACAACTTGTAATGGGATGTGTGGATTACCATTGGGAACAAGGGGAAGAGATGCTGCCTAGGAAACAATCAGACAAGAGAGCCAGGAGCGCCCAGTGGCTTAGCAATCAAAGGAAAAAACCTAGAAAGGAAATGCCCTCATGGATCACATAGTTAAAAATGGCTTGGGACCCAGGTACTTACGGGACCACCTATTGCCACCGTCAGCCTCCCATCGACCCATGCGTTCCCACAGGGCGGGTCTCCTTGGGGTTCCATTGTCAGGATGATGTCATCTGGCAGCCCCAGGGTTAGAGCCTGCCTACTCTGTGGGGGCACCCTCCCTCTGGAACAAACTGCCCCCGGAGATCTGGACCATCATGGACCTACAGACCTTCTGGCGTGCACTAAAAACCTTTTTGTTTCAGCAAGCCGGTCTGGCCTAGTACTATCGGTTGGGGTTTTAAATTGGTTTAAATTGGTTTTTAATTGGTTTTATTGGCTGGTAATGTTAAATTGTTATTTTCAATATTTCCAATTTGGTTTTAATTGGCCATTTTAATTTATTTTTAACTGTATTTTAATTAATTGTTATATTTTGTGTTTTAAATGGCTGTGCACCACCCCGAGTCCTTCAGGAGAGGGGGCGGTATAGAAATGTTGTTATTAAATATTATTAAATTAAAAATAGTGGTGGGGAGTCTGTACCTTCAGACTTGCAAGATTCTGATAATATAGCTGTAGGAACAGGAGAGGTGGAGGGGGGAATAGGAATAGCTGAGGGGAACTTGTAGCCTAAAAACATTCTTTCTTCTGGGAACCAAGGGCATTCTCACAAGAACCTGGAGGGGTGTGGAAGAAAGCCATCCAGTTCTGGAGAGTGCCCTGATTGGGGCATGTGACAATTGTGTGTAATGGGTGGAAGAACTTTGCATTTTGAATTGGGTGGAGAAAACCCAGGGTGATTCAGGTTCAGTTTTTCACCAGCTATGACAATATGACATACCTAATAAATCTTTACTTTGAGGGAACCTCTGGCCTTGGAGTTTTGATTTCATCGGGGCTGTTACTTAGAACCCTGACAGTAGCTTTAGAAAAAAGAAGAATTAGCTCATCTTGTTGTGTTTCGTATCTGATTTACTGTAAGGTGTGTCAGAGCTAGTAGGTAAAATATAGATAGGTAAAATATAGATCCAGCTTTTTTACTCTGAAACTCTTTATTCTGTTTCATGCAGATATTGCTGTATTTATTGATTGCCTTTATTGTATTTCCTATGTTGTTATTTCCTTTAAAGCAAATCTTTCTCATTATCCATCAACTCCATATAATATACAGAGATAGTCAAACCACAATGAGTTACCACTACCCTATAAAAAATCAGTGCCTTTGCTCAAGTTAATTGGCAGTACCACTTAACTTGGAGAAGTGTTCTAGTACCGATCTTTAAAACAAGAGTGATGTGCAGAGTTGTAGCAACTACAGAAGTATAAAGTTGATGAGCACACAATGAAGCTATGGGAAAGAGTAGTGGAACTAGGCTAAGAAAGGAAGTGGACATCTGTGAGCAGCAGTATGGCTTCATGCCCAGAAAGAGCACCACTGATGCAATTTTTGCCCTGAGAATGTTAATGGAGAAGTATAGAGATGTCAGAAGGAGCTGCATTGAGTCTTTGTGGATTTAGAGAAAGCGTATGACAGAGTGCCGAAAGGAGCTATGGTACTGTATGAGGATGTCAGGAGTGGCAGAGAAGTATGTCAGAGTAGTTCAGGATATCTATGAGAGAAGTACAACAGTAGTGAGATGTGCTGTAGGTCAGACAGAGGAGTTCAAAGTGGAGGTGGGGCTACATCAGAGATCGGCTCTGAATCCCTTCTTGTTTATTATGGTGATGGACAGATTGACAGATGACATCAGACAGGATTCCCAGTGGACAATGATGTTTGCAGAAGACATTGTGATCTGTAAGTGAGAGCAGAGAGCAGGTGGAGGAACACCTGGAAAGGTGGAGGTATGCTCTGGAAAGAAGAGAAATGAAGGTCCATCATAGTAAGACAGAATACATGTGTGTGAACGAGAGGGAGGGAAGTGGAACAGTGAGGTTACAGGGAGCTGAGGTCAAGATGGTGCAGAAGTTTAAGTATTTGGGGTCAACAGTCCAGTGTGATGAGGAGTGTGGAAAAGAGGTGAAGAAGCAAGTGCAGGTGGGTTGGAATGGGTGGAGAAAGGTGTCAAGAGTATTGTGTGATAGAAGAGTGTCAGCAAGAATCAAAGGAAAGATGTACAAGACACTAGTGAGACCAGCTATGTATGGATTAGAGACTGTAGCAGTGAGGAAAAGACAAGAGGCAGAGATGGAGGTAGCAGAGATGAGGGTGTTGAGGTTCTCCTTAGGAGTGACCAGAATGGACAAGATTAGGAATGAGCACATCAGAGGGACAGCTCAGGTCGGCTATTCTGGGGACAAGGTCAGAGAGGCCCGATTGAGATGGTTTGGACATGTGCAGAGGAGGGAGAGTGGTTATATTGGTAGAAGGATGTTGGAAATGGAGCTACCAGGCAAGAAGTCAAGAGGAAGGCCAAATAGGAGATATATGTATGTGCTAAAAGAAGACATGAAGGTGATGGGGCAATAGTGGAGAATGCCAAGGATAGAGTTGGGTGGAGGCAGTTGATTTGCTGTGGCAACCCCTAACGGGAACAGAGCCGAAAGAAGAAGAATTGGCAGTGCCACTTAAAAGAACGCTGTCAGCTCAATAATGTTCTATCACATGTTTAATATTTTCAACAGCTCCATGGCTGTTGAAATGCATAATTCCAGCTTGACCTAACTTGAGTTTTCTCAAGTGGCATGAAAGGAACATGCATCTCCACTTAACATTTAGGATTGCTGAAAATGTTTTGCAAAAATAATTTATATAACCACTCTTCTCTATTTCCTGTTAAGGCAAAATTGCCCTGACTGTCACTTTGTTGCTAAGTACCTCCTATGCCTTTTCTATTTCAGGCCTGATCAGATAATCATTTGTAATTTTTGGAGTGGACAGTGGGGGAAAGCTGTGTTAGTTGCCTAGCAATTACAGCCTTTGTCTCTCAACCATTTGGGGTGATTCAATCTGAGTCACAGGCAGAATACCCAGGAACAGTTAATGTAGTCAAGGTAAGATGTAGTTTGGAGAGATATATAGTTAGGTTGAAAACATTTCAGTGATAACAACTCTCGTGTCCTTAAAATAATTAGAAGACAAATATTTACGAAGGCTATCCACAAAATAGATTACGTTTTCGTCTGTAGCAAGAAAGGGCGGAGCTAGCATGGCCATCTTTGGTCTGTGTGTCTGCCGCTCAGTCTGAACCTAGTCATGCTAGTGGGAGGTTCGTATCATTGCCCATTATTTCACAGCAAACGTTTGAAATGTGTGCTGCAATTGAAAATCCCTCCAGTTGTGAGGTGCGA
>JAEANM010023677.1:0-11314 GCA_017656035.1 Myanophis thanlyinensis
GAGAGAGAGAGAGAGGAGGGAAGGGCTCTTGGGGAAAGGACTTCCCTACCCCCAGGGCAGAACACCTGTTTTGAATGTAAAAGTGCTGGAGTATCCGCCTTGCCTTCCAGTTAAACAGCCCGAAATGGCAGAAGGTTCCTCAAACAGCTTTCTATATCAAGAACTGAGCTGTCTGTTTGGGGACAGCAAACTCTGCATCAGGCCAATGCAGAGTTGACAAAATACCGTACATTTAGTCCCTGACTTAACCATTCCATTCGTTTAGCCATTGTTTGAAGTTTTTACAGTGGCACTGAAAAAAGCATGACAGGTCCTCGCAGTTACAACTATGGCAGCATCCCCACAGACATGTGATCAGAATTGGGGTCCTTGGCAGCCTTCATGTAGTATATATGAAAGGTCGTAGCATCCCTGGGTCATGTGATTGCCATTTTCAATCTTTCCCGATGGCTTCTGGCAAACAAAGTCAATGGGGGAAGTAGGATTCGCTGAATGACCTCGCGCTCAGTGGCCACATGATTCATTTAATTGATCCCAATTGTGATGGTGAGTTGAGGACTGTCTGTAATGTGCAAATTCTCAGATTCTTCATCAGGGGTTAAAACACAAGGACACTACTAAAACTGGAAGGAAATTTGTAGCTGATGTTTAAGCCATATCAAAAGTAGATTATTCCCAGACTGCATTAGATACCTTCCTGTGCAGACGTGGCTTAACCATTGGCCGTACTGTTACCTCCAATATTTTTTAATCACTCTGCCCAATGAAAAAGTTCTTGAAACTTGAATGTTTGCTCAAGATTTCTGAACCTTGAGTTGGCTCTAGCATGCTACTTTGTAGAGATTCTGTTGGTTTAATAATAAATATTGCTTCATTACAGATTTTTTTCCTTTATGACCAATCTGACTGCATTTGTTTCAGGAATATTACTGGGTTTTCCAGATACCTGAATTATTGGTTAGGATCCACTAAATGTTTTTTTTTTATTATTTCTGTATATCCCTGATACACTGCATATACCTGCCTGTAACTTCTCTAAGCAGAAGTTAAGCAGCCTCTATTTATCTCTGATAGATGAAAGGACATTCAAGACTAAATTTTAGTTCAACATTTCTTATTTTGGAAAGTGCTGGTATTAAAGTACTCCAGTCTCCCATACAAGGCTGGACATTTGCATTTTGCAGCCTAAGACATAAGAATAATGAAGCTTCCTGCTTTTACCAAATAGGGTGCTTAGTTATCCAAGAGTAGTTGTGTTATTTCTAAAAACATGGCAAAATAATAACAAGCATTCCTTCCTTCTCCAAACAAAACAGCACATAACAAAAATATTTAAATGACCTGATTTTTAATTTCAAATCATTTGAAATTACTCTTACTATTTCCTAATGGCGGAACTCATTCTATTCCTTTACTTTTTTAATATTTTTTAAAAATCCTTGCTGATGGATATTAGGTAAGATGTTGAAATAATGGATATATTTCAAGAAAGGACTGCTGCCACAAAATGATTCCATATATGTCCCCTGCTATTCACCATCAGACAGTTCAAATTCAAATTCAAATTTTATTGGTCACATACACAGTCATACATGGTATGATATGCAGTGAAATGCTTATGCAAGCGCCCGCAACTCTGATTGATAATAGGGTAGGAGAGTAGTCTAAACAAAATGGGAGGATGGGAGGATAGGAAATAAGTTAGGGATAGTTGGGAAGGTAGGAATGAGATACAAACATGATTCCTGTTTTACCAGATAGTGGTAAAAGGTATAAAGCAAGTCAAGACTAACAGCTCCCCTCACTCAAAGGAGCTTTTGGAAGTGAAATTACTACAAAAGACAACCACACATTTTCGTGCCCTTAGTTTAATAAGATTTTCTTTGTCTAATCGCTACATCGAGGTCCAGCCTAGCTTTGTAGCTTTTGGAATGCGCAAGAACAAAGAACCAATCAGGAAAATGTTAATAAAATTATTTAATCTGGATCCAGAAGTAAGGCAAGGATGCACAGTTTTTTTTTGTGATTTCCCTGCAGCGTCTTCCAGCATGAGATTTGAATCCAGGGTATGCTTGTGAAAAAAATGAGTGTGACTCTTTAGTAGGTACACTGGTAGGTTCAAGGCACAATGGCTGTTTCTCTTGCTGTTGCCCCCTCCTTTTACTCCCTCCCTCCCTCTTTCCCCTTCTCTCTGTCTTCCCCCTCTCCCCACCTCTCCTCCCCCCAATTTCCTTTGCTGGGTGGAGCTGCGGAAGGAATGAGCTCACAGCTGCTAATGTATTCCAGATGGAACCTCCGCTCTCCATACTCCTTGGCACCTTTCCAAACCGTTTTCATTCTTGCTGCCCCCTCATGCCCTCTGCTCTTTTTACACACTGCCCGGTCTCTGTGCACATTGCCCTGAGCAATTTCCTGGCTGCCCCTTGTTCCTTTTGACACATCACTAGGGGGCAGTGGTCTTCCTCCAGGCATACAATGTGACCAGTTGCTCATTGCTGCAGGTAACCATAACAACCTGGCTCTTCCCTTTAATTGGCTGAGCAAGGCAATGAAAGGGCATCAAATAGAAAAAGGTTGAAGGCAAGAGGTCCTAGTCCTAGGGCAGCATCACGAGGTATGAGGTATACAGAAAAACCACAAACTGTGAGGGGCATTCATTGCATTTGGGCATGGAGGGAACAGTTGCTTTGGGAATAGATAAAGGAAACACCACTTGTTTCGTTGAATAGTTGCAGGGGGATTGGATGGGTTGGTGAAAGGCTCTTGGAGGCTCATGCCCTCCCCTTACATATTCTTTGTTTTTGCAGGAACCTGAGCCTGTGGAAGAATGTGTCCAGAGCACACTGGCCGCCTTGTACCCTCCCTTCGAAGCCACGGCCCCCACCCTTCTGAGTCAGGTCTTCGAAGTGCTGGAGCGGACGTACCAACACGATGCTCTGCGCTACACCCTTGACTTCCTTGTTCCTGCCAAGCACATCTTGGCTCGCATCCAAAGTGAAGCCTGTGTGAGCTCCTGCTTCAGTTTGGCTCTCTGTTCGTCTGGAGTACTTCTAAACAGGAAATCTAGCTTGGCAGTGTTGGGCAATAGAGAAATAAATCCATGCTGGTGCCAGAATCCCATAGTGGCTCTCTGTGTGAGAGTTAGCTAGAACATTGGTCGCCCTCCAGAGGGTGTTGAATTCCATCCCACATCAATTCCCATAAATGTTATCCAATATTTGGAGGGCCACAGCATCTCTAATCTAAGTATAGGAAATTTTTCTTTAGTTCCTGGGTATTTTTAAATTTTTAATTCTATAGATAATGCTCGATGTATGACCACAGTTGAGCCCAGAATTTTGTTTGTAAATTGTGGTCATAAATTGAGTCATCATGCGACTAGACCTGATTTTATGATCATTTTTATGATGGTCAGTAAGCGAGTCACCATAGTTGTTAAGTGAATTGTATGGTGGTAACTCCAAATCCAGCTTATCCAATAGGTCCATGATGGCGAATCAATGGCACGGGTGCCACAGGTGGCACGCAAAGCCCTTTCTGTGGGCACACGCACCATCGCCCCAGGGTCTCCTGTGCATGCATGCATTTCCACACATGCGTGCATGCATTTCTGTCCATGCACTTGTGTATTTCCAGATGTGTGCGTGTGCCATTTGGTGTATGCACATGCACATTCCAATGTATGTGAGTGCATATTTCCATGCATGCGCAGTTTCACATGTGTGCACACATTTTCATGAATGCAAGCACACAATTCCTTGCATGCATGTGCGCATGCACACATCTTGCAGTTTGGACATGTGTGCCCGCACGGAGTTTGGGCACTTGGTGCCTAAAAGGTTAGCCATCACTGCAATAGGTACTTTTTTTTCTGTTAAAAAAAAACAAAAAAACAGCAAAAAAAAAAACCCATTGGAAAATGTGATCATGTGCTGTAACTGGATGTAAATGTGAGCCGGTTGCCAAGTGCTCCAAATGCATTCATAAGACAAAGAGTGATATGGCAGTCATAACCTTGGAGACAGTTGTGAGTAAGCTTTTTTGAATTTGTCATAGCTTGCTAAATGATTGGTAGTAAGTCAAGGACTAGCTGTATCATATTCCCACATTTTCTTATAGTAAGTCCTTCATAAATAAACTTATATGACAAACAAGTATTAGCAAAGTGGATTTTGGATGGCATATATAGATGTCAACATTCTTTGATTTGAGAGTCTTAAAAAAATGTTGTATAAATTAGATTCAATCCCCCCCTTTCCCCCTTACTCTTGTCCTTATTTGAAAATTTTAGTTTTTATGTGGAATTCTAATCAAGTTCTTCATCATGGTGAAATGCCAGAGCTAAACTAAGCTAGAAGATGCTTGTTGTTTCTCCATGGTGGGAAGAAAAAGAAAGACATACTACCCATTAATGTAATATTTGTATTGTATATAGGTAGTCCTCGACGTACGACCACAATTGAGCCCAAAATTTCTGTTGCTAAATGAGAAATTGGTTAAGTTGAGTTTTGTTCCATTTTACAACTTTTCTTGCCACATTTGTTAAGTGAATCGCTGCAGTTGTCAAATTAGTAACCCGATTGTTAAGTGAATCTGGCTTCCCCATTGACTTTGTTTATCAGAAGGTCACAAAAGGTGATCATGTAATCCTGGGACACTGAAGTGGTCATAAATATGAACCAGTTGTCAACCATCCCAATGTAAATCACGTAACACTGGGGATGCTGCAATGGTCATAAGTGTGAAAAATGAAAATAATTTTTTTCACTGCTCTTGTAACTTCGAACAGTCACTATAAATGAACTGCTGTAAGTCGAGGACTACCTGTATATAGGTTCCAGTATTCTGTATGTCTTAATATAACATCTAGCTGACTTCCCTTTCTCTTCTCTCTCTCCTTCTTCCTCAGGCTCAGTATAGTGGCTTTGTCTTTTGCCATGAAGGTTGGCCCCTGTGCCTTCATGAAAAAGTCCTTGTCCAGCTGGGCTCCTTGCCGTGGCAACATTTGTGTCCCGGGGATTTCTACTTGCAAGTGGTGCCTCATCGGGAATGTGCTCCCCGCCTAGTCCTGAAATGCCTCTCCCTGGAGGGCCGCGGAGTGCAAGAGTTGCCGGTGTCTCCAGACTCCTATCGGTTCCTGTTCACCATTGAATGGCTTAACGGCATCAACAAAGAACGTAGAGTAGGGCGTCTGGAACGCTGCTTGCTGGCAGCTGGAGAAAAAGTGCTGAGCTTGCCCTGGGCTGAGCTTGTGTATCCTCAGTTTGTGCACAAAGATGGGTTTATTGTGGGGCAGCACTGCCCTCCGGATTTGACTCCTGAAGTACTGGGGGCAAGGAGTCCTGGTGACGGACGTCATTCTGGCGGAGAGAACAGGGAATCTGAGGGGGAGTACGTTCACCTCTTGGAGGTCAGCCCCACTTTGCATCAGGCACCCAGAATCCCACAACCTTGCAGTGGCCAGATTCAGACAATGCCTGCTCGCAAGGGACAGGGCAAAAATAGGAGCCGGCGCCACCGTGCCTGGCTCCATCATAAGTCGGGTTGCGGGGAGAACTTTGCTTTGCGACAGGCTTGCAAAATTGAGGAGGCCGAGAAGTCTAGCCAAGAGAAGGGAATCCAGGATGAGAAGGTAGCTCAGCTGAGACCAAATCCTAGCCCAGCTTTAGACCCAGTCTTAGAAACTCCTGGAGCAGTTGGAAACTTGGATCCTAAACAACTGGAGGAAAACCTAGATTCTGTTGAAACAAAACCACCACCCATTCTGAGTAGTAACAGTGGCATTGCTGAAGACACAGTTCTGGGGAAAGAGGAATTGCTTGAATCCATTCACCCAGATCCAACTCCTCCTAAGGAGGACAGCAAGGAAAGCAATTCTCCAACTTTAACAACTCCAAAACGTACCACCAAAGGAAACCGGAGGAAAAAGAAAGGTGCTAGTAAAGGAGCTGGTGGTCGGATTAAACAGGGGACAGATTCTGCTAACCAAGAAACAGAAAGTTCTGATCTTAAAACGGGTGCTGAGAAGGAGGAAGCCTGCACTGGTACAGGAGAACAGGATTCTGGGACTGGAAGTGCTTATGTTACTGCCAGAGATCCAGACAGCATCAAAGCATCATGTGTTGATATCACAGAATGCGATGACATCCAAGAGAAAGATAGAATCGCAGGAAACCAAAGCCTTGAAACTGAAGGGGAAGGAACCAACAATAAGGACATGACCATCAGCATTGGAGAGTGTATTGCTGGTGCTACAGAGCCAGAAGACAGCACAGAAAAATGTAGCTTTGATGACAATGAAGGAAGATCTGGAGAAGGAAACATGGAAGGTCCAAAACTTAATGTTGAAGAGCCAAATGCTCTGCCCAAGACTAGTGAACCAATAATTGGTACTGAAGAAGTGAGCGTCCAAGAAAAAGAAGTGGACATTCCTGAAGATCAATGTATGGTGGAACAGGGTCTCAACAGCAAAGAACCAGGGCTTATTGACTTGCCAGGGAAGGATGAACTAGCAAGTGTTGATGGAAAAAAAGAGGCCGTAGGCATAGCAGCTGATCAGGGTCCTGGGGAAATACAAAATTCCCTTTTACCCACGGTGGCTCGTCTTGGGGAATCTGTAAACTGGAATCTTCTTCAATCAGGAGTTTTTGCTCTGACAGGTAAGTCAAGTGATAATCATCTGGAGACGTTGAAGTTGATTTGTTTTTCCCTTCTGATAAACCTTCAAAAAGAAGTAGTAGAAAATTTAATCTCTGGTATGGTGTTCCCCATCTGGATGTTTCAGTTGTTGGATTATTCTTCCTAAAGAGTATTCCTGGCCAGGGTGGCCAATAGTTATCTGATTGGGAATTCTGAGGATTCTAATCCAATACATCTGGAGAACTCCAGAATGATGAATGCTTCTCTAGTGCTTTGATGGTGCGCCACAACAGTATGGCAGTTTAGACTCAAGAATAAGTTATGATGGAATCAGTCTCCCTTGACATGATGGCATTCAGATGTGCAGGACTGCGCTTAACAATCATCAAACCAACATTGTGCATGACTAATTTAGGGAATGATGGGACCTGTAGTTCATACATTCAAATTGGTGACTTGGGGGGAGTGTAGCACATGCAACAGGATCCAAAGCAGCAAGATGGCAGATAAAGCATTGTTTTGGAAGATTGATCTCATGCAAGTTCAGATCTGTGGGATTTGCATCATGACACTTTTTGTCTATTATGATTTTCACACCTCTCAGTTAATTAGTTAACTAGCTAATTTGCCTAAAGTTAGCTTTAGGCGAATCAGTAGGATGTGCACTGCTTTGGACTCAGAGGATAAACAGATGCTTCAGAGTGTGGGACAGTCAGCAGTTCCTAATAGATGTCTAGATCATCTCTACTCTAGATAGCATAGCATAGCATTTGCTCTTTAGGAATATTAATGCCTTCCCCTAAGAAGTATTAATTATTCCATTATTTTTGCCTACTTTGGATATTGTGTATTTCAAAATACTGAGATTAGGTCAGTTTTTGTCCCCAATATGCTTATTTTTTTTTTATTCTTCAAGGCAAAGCAGCCCCCTGCTATCTGTCCCTCTTCTCCATTATGTAGGGTTGAACTAGATGTTACAATTGAACTGGGTATGTCTAGTTTGATGAAAAGAAGGACTAGGGGTCATATGTTAGCATTGTTCCAGTATCTAAGGGGCTGCCACAAAGAAGAGGGAGTCAAGCTATTCTCCAGAACACCTGAAGGTAGGACAAGAAGCACTATATAGAAACTCATCAAGGAGAGAAGCAACTTACAACTAAGGAGAAATTTCCTGACAGTCAGAACAATTAATCAGTGGAACAACTTTCCTCCGGAAGTTGTGAATGCTCCAACACTGGAAGTTTTAAAGAAGAGATTGACTAACCATTTGTCTGAAATGGTGTAGGGTTTCCTGACTAAGCAGGGTATTGGACTAGAAGTCCTCCAAGATCCTTTCCAATGCTGTTATTCTATTCTAATTAAGAAACATTGCAACTGGAGTGGAGTGAAGTTAATTGGAGATAACAGGTGAAGACAATGGAGAAACAGATTTTAGATGTCATTAATCATACATAGTTGCTTTTGGAGAAGCGACACAAAATGGCACTGCAAGAAATATTTTGTTGCTGATATTAAGAAGGTTGATGTGTAAATGCATTATTCAGCTCCAGTTCCTATCAGTGGTGTTTGTGCAGGATGACACTCCAGTAGATTCTGCCTTATATTCTGGGGGAAGGTGTGAGCTGTGACTCCAAATAGCATGGGCAAAGTGAGTCATACTGGGAGTTATAGTTCAGGTACAACATAAAAAGGTAACAACTTCTGTAATGGTGCAATTGATCATTTGTATTTTCCATCGTGAGCAGTAAAATAACTTGGGGCAATCCGGCAATACTATATATATATAGTTTATGTAACTATTTATATATAGGGTAGTTTATATAAACTTTATGAATTGTGTACTTAATTCAACAAACTATGGCTTTAGATTGCAGCCCAAAACTTTCCTGTGAGTATCAACATTACAAAATGAGTCTATGCAGGGTATTCCAACAAACTTGTCCTTTAACCAGAATTTTTGCCATCTTACTAAACATCACGAGGACTGAGTGAGGCAAGCCTGGGTCCTCGCCACATCACAAGAGTCTGCAGAAACCACTCTCTTGCCTCAAACCACCCAACACAACCCAGAATGACACCAACGCCTGATCATATTACTGAAAGCTTTTGGCTTTCAAACAGGAGGCAGGCCTCCCTGAGGAGGTACTGCATGGAAAGTGTAAACAAAGAGAGATTTGGAAATGAAGGAAAAATAAGAGAATGAAAGAAATATTGAAAAGGCTGGTGAATCCATTTCCCAAAAAATCGATATGAGCTATTAGAATCCTTCAGTTTTATGAATATGACCTCTAAAACTTGGATAGTTTTGTAGCCCCTCACTTAAACAACAATAACTGAGGTCAGAATTTCCATCACTAAGTGACAAAATCATAAAGTGTGACATCACATGACCATGCGGCTTGGCAGTGGAAATTATAGCACTTCCTGTTGTCATCATTAAGCAAATCACTTGTAGGTTGTTATGTGCTGTCACATGGTCACCTTTTGTAAATCCTTGTTGGCATCCCCATTGACTCTGCTTGTAACAAGTTGCCAAAGGATATTGCAAATGTGAGCAGGTAACCATGGGAACACTGCAGCTGGCATAAATATGAGGACTGGTTGTAACTACCACTCATTCAACCCTTGTGAGTTCAGTGTGGTGTTAAATGAAGATCATCTGTAGTAACATCCAGCATGATGTCCCTAGAAGGTCCACAAGCAGAGATGAACAGAATGTACTCATTCTTGTTCATTGCTCCCTGGATCAACTTGCCAGAGAGACGCCATGTTTTTTAAACAAGGAGACTCTTGATAGCCATTATTTTCTGCAGAATTTTTATTTTCATCCTCTCCATCTTGGTCTGGGAGATGCTGTAGCAGTACTAAAAACAGCCCAGTTGGAACAAATTAATGCTTGATTTGGTTCAGTGCTCTGTTGCCAGTGTTCCAATCATTTGGACATCTCATTAACTAGTGGAATGACTTTCCATCAGAAGTTGTGGATGCTCCATTATCAAGAGATTTTTAAGAGACTAGACAGCCACTTGCCTGGAATGATGTAGGATCTACTGCTTAAACAGACGGTTGGACTAGAAGACTTCCAACTTTGTTATTCTGTTAAGTGATTCAGTCAGGCCCTGCTTGAATGTTCATTTATGAATGAACACAAAAGAGGAACCATTTAGTGCTTGCATAGGTGAATATGTATAGAAATATGTATAGAACCAGATTTAGATCAGATTATTTATATGGATATACAACACCTTACTGTACTACAATATAGACATTAGATGATCTAGCTTTGTATTTCTTATGTCTAGAAACCAACAGTTGATACTAGCCAAATCTCAATCTCTTGTCTGCATGCTTTTTCACACAGATTTCCTTTCTGTTAGAAGAGCCTTTTGATGTCTTCCAGATATATTTGGGCTACCTCACCTAGAATTTCTTTTGCAATTGAAGGACACCTGTTTGGAAATGGTTCAGTTAGATGATAGTGATGACTAGATAAATGAAAGATCTAAATTAGAAGTCATAGTTAACAGTAATTATAAGAATCTGCTATTCAAAAGAACAGCACATAATGGAGATGACATTTAGTTACCAATGATTATAACCCCCAATTGACCTGTTTTCCATAATACCTTTTAAGAACCGTCTAAATTGGAGAGGGAAATGCTATTTCCTTTCAGCTGAAGTGTTTGAGACATTTGGGATTAGATCCAAAGGTTGACTTCCTCTGACAAAAGGCTCTTTTTCTATCAGTGGAAGACTCTTTCCATTGGAGGAAGGAACCTTTGGATATAATTCTTGGATTCCCCTGTGAATGTCTCAGTTTTTTTGCTGCCTGTGAAACACTGCAGTCATTTGGAAAGAGTTGATGCATACTATTTATGTAGATTACAAGCAAACAATCTGTTGCCTTTCAGTTGTTTGAGTTTAGTTCCCATTCATTATAACCTATATGTTCAGTTGCAAAAGGATTGTGAGTGGTTGTTTCTTCCAGCATAGGGTAATTTCAGCAAAAACCAAAGGAAAAAGGATATCATGGAACTCTAGTGGCACTTGAAACTACTGAGGCATTGTTTAAAAAAACCCTGTAAAATTCATCACACAAGCAGAAGAGAGCTATCCTATTTCTCCATAAATCACAACTCTGATATCAGATTAGAAATGACATCTGTGTACATATCTCAAAGAAGCTTTTTAAAAAGGCAAATGGATTTCTTTTCCTTGAGGAAGATGCTTCACTTTTCCTCCAAGAAACTAATTCTGATTGAAGGTGGAGAATGGATTTATATCCCTTGCAGTTATCTGGTCATTAGCACTTTCTGAGAATAGTTGAGAGCAATTGGAAATTTATCTGTGCCCCAAGTAGCTTCAATAATTCTAAAAAAAAATGCTAACTAGATGACTTCAAGGAATACAAATCCTTCCATTCTCCAACATTCAGTCAGAACTGAAGCAGCTTTTTGGATGAGAAGTGACACATCTTCCTCAAGGGGAAAAAACAGTCCAGTTTAGGGGTGGGCAAACTTTTTGACTCACGGGCCACAATGGTTTCTAAAATTTGACAGAGGGGCTGGGTCAGAATAAGAGAATTGTGTGTTTGTGTAAACTAATATAAATTGGATGTGGCCCACGGGCCGTAGTTTGCCCATGTCTGAGCTACACTTACTGAACCATAAAAGTT
>JAEANM010023678.1:0-11314 GCA_017656035.1 Myanophis thanlyinensis
CTGTGATGGCGAACCTATGGCACAGGTGCCACAGGTGGCATGCAGAGCCATCTTGCTGGGCACACAAGCTGTTGGCCCACTTACCTCCAGCTGAGCATGCACATGCAATTGCGCATGCACATTTGCAGAGATCCAGCTGGTCTTCGGGCCTCCACTGTGCACGCGCGCAATTGCAGCAGGAAATCCAGCTGGTTCTTCGGAGGTCTCCTGTGCATTCAGACGTGATTGTTCATGCATGTGTGAGTGAGTGCCTGCACATAGCATTCATGCATTGCATGTGCAAAAGCTGCATGCATGTGCAGATGGTTCGGTTGCACATGCAGCGCATGTGGAGGAGCCGCACGCAAGTGCTGCTGGCATGCGGCTGGCACTTCTTCATACTTCTACCATCGGGCAAGAGATACAGAAGCATAGCCAGCCGGACAAATAGGCTGAAAACTAGCTTCTATCCTTGGGCTGTCAGACTTCTAAATGCCATATAACACCATGACTAAACTTGATACAACAGACTCACAGTGCCAGTGCAACGTGCAATATGTACATACCAGTGGAATAACGTGTGCGTGTGTGTGTGTGTAATGTGGAAATGTGCCTAGCCTGTCGTAAGTCTGGAGAAGTATTCTGTATATGAATGTATTCTGTGTCCTGTGCTTTGTATGATTGTACTGATGGAGGCTCATTCAATTTCGCTGCACACATGTTGTGCATTGATAATAAAGAATTGAATTGAATTGAACTGGCATAGTGTGTACTTTTCAGCACTCAGTAAGTAAAAGCCACTACTGGTATAGGGACTCTTGCTTGATCGGGGGCTGGACTAGAAGACCTCCAAGGTCCCTTCCAGCTCTATTCTGATTAAAGATTAAAGTGAAAGTGAAAACCTCTGTTCTCATCTCTGCCCTTTAGACATTGGCCCCAATATCAAAATATGGGTCCTACCCTTTCTGATGATTTCACAATGGGACAGGAATGTCTATACAGCATGGCCAACAATCAGAACAGTGAGGTGCAGATCCCAACCCCTCAAAGACTCTACCATAGTATATAAGACATTCTGCTGTAATATAACATGTAGTGAAGCAACATTTTGGTAATGGCTTATTATGAGCTAAACCAAATATTTTATAATTACGAAAGATAAGATTTCCTGTTTACCGCTTTCAGTGTTTATTTGTACTTACCAGTAACTGGGGCATCTATATCCAGCAAATTTTTTTCCTGGCGCAGAATCGAAGCACCCTCTGTTATTATTCTGAGAGCAACACTTTCTTCCAGCCTTCCTTCCTTCATAAGGTGTGCCTTTAGGATATCCACTCGGGGTTTTCCATCATTGTCAAACACTTCCTTCGCTGTGAGCCGATGGCTTGGAGGAAATGGGACAGCTGCAAGAACAAAGATAATGGATTCAATGCACCAAGAAAAAACCCTTGGTCTCAATAAAGAGCAATGTTTTATCTCCATTACCGATCAGCGTTTTGGCTTCCAAAAATGCTTTGTACTTCCTAGATTGCAATGCAGCAAAAGTATTTCCTGAAGCTTTATAGCAAGCTTCTTAGAGCTATGTTGCTGTTTCTAGCAATTATTTGTAGCTAGCTAATTTCCCCACCCTAAAAAAAAATATATCAAGCGTTATGCATCTTTCGTTGTTGTTTGTTTGGATTTCTCAAATGACAAAACAGTTCATCTGAGTATCGTTTATGAAAAAGGAAGAATAGAATACAGCATTCATAACCAAGAAAACACATGTAAAGAAAGCCATCTTGAATTCGTCTTTACAGACAGTCCTCACTTAAAAACTACTGGTTCAAAAACTGTTCGGAATAGTGACAGCGCCAAACGAGCATGTTTGCCTGCTCCTTGAAGTTATAGGAATTTCACGCCTCATCATGCAGTCGTATAACCAAAATGCAGATGCTGAGCAGCCTGTCCACATTTACCAATGCAGGATGTACTTCAACTTCACTCAGATGGATATCTTCATTCTCTCCCCTCTCCCATCTCTGCCATTTTAGCTGCTTTGCATTCAGCTGTGCCCACTGCCCTGCTCTTCTGTACCCCTGCTGCCTCCAACTGACCTTTGTTAGCTTCTTCCTCCCACAGCTGATGAGACAAGCCTGGTCTGGCCCTCCCTGAGGCAGTTACTGGTCAACGAGGCCTTGGCCACACACAATTTGGGAAGGCCTCATGCAGCCAGCAGCTCCCTCACAAAGGGCCAGGCCAAGTTTGCCTGATCAATAGCAGGATGAATAAAACAGAGAAGGTGTTAGGAATGTAATCTAACAGTTGGGTTGGCAATATATAAACCATGATAGCAATACTGTATCTTTAAGTACTGCTGTAAATGTGATTGTGGTTGCTGTTTCTTCAAGTGGCCATAAGATAGAGCCAGAATCACTATTAGATGCCGGTTGTTGTTGTTGGTAGTTAGAAGTGCCATGTATTTACCAGAAGGTCAATAGGGGGCACCAACAGTGCAAGACAGAGGATGGGGCAATGGAGCGTAGGGCAGAAAGCGTGCAGGCAGAGTGCAGGACAGTAGAGGGGAATGCAGGGAGGCCGAAAGGCCAGAGATGGACAAGCGGAGGTGGGGAGCTGAAGTTGAAGTCAGCATCAAGGCAGGAGAAGTGTGAGATTCTGGATTAATGATGGTACGGTCCTGGCCTAACGACAGCAACCAAGATTACCGAAACTGCTGTTGATAATGGATGCAGTCACATGGCATTTCACTGAACAGTCCCATTGCTTAGCAATGGAAATTCTGGTCCCAATTAGAATTTTCAAAGGAAAACTACCAATACTGTTCTTTCCATCCCTGTAAGACTTACAACAGGATGCTTCTCCCTGCAGGTGTTAGTTATTGGATACGCCCTATCAATTGGAAAGAACTACTTTCAAAAACAACACTGATGCATTACAAGTAGGTAAAAACAAATAGAAAAGAAACCAAAACCCGAACCAAAACACTCTACAACTTCAGAAAAGCAGCCTTTTCTCTCCCTTTGCATTCGAGATGGAGTAAAACAAAATATTCTACGAAATAAAAGCTGCAGCCTTTTTTTTTGGCTTTTGGGGCGCTAATCCTAGATTAATCACAAATGGAAAACACAACAAAAGCACAACCCATGCTTCATCAGCTGATCAGACCTGCAAACTGGAATGACTGAAACAGCAGTCAGCATTAAAGCATTTACCGTTCATGATAATTTTTAGGGAAAATGAAGGGAGGATAAACTTGTGGAGCTGAAGGAGATCTGAGATCCCACCCATGTCAATATCTCTTTAGAGAAGCCACAGCTTTTGTAATAACCACCAACTGTCACAAAAATAAATTTGAGGTTAAAGAAATGCCAGCAGTATACTCATATCTATTCTAAAAAAAATCTTATTGCACTCAATTGAAAAATGCATGTTGGATGCAGTCTGAAGTTGTCAAAGATATTTCAAAAATAATCTATTTGACTGATATTTTGACAAATTGGTCAATTGGTTATAGGGTGCATTAAGCACTATTGCATCTATTCTTTGGGCCATAAGATGAAAAGGACAGGAACAAAGAGCTTGCTCTGAATTTTCACTTTTTTAAAAATATTTAGAACTTCTATAGTACTTTGAGTTTTGTTACAATAAAACTGAAATAGCACATTCTAAACTCAAAAATAAAAATGACCTTTTTTATCTTGTACACATTCCTACTTATGGCTATATGAACACACCATCTGATATTTCAGATGATGTTTAAAAAGGTTTAAGATGTTGTAGAGATAAGCTTTACAAAACTCATCTAATACTATATATTTTTTATTTTCTTTCCTTCAGATTAAAAAGGGAGGATCTGGTCAGTTTCAAGGATCAACGTGAAGGCTATTCCAGCTTAACCCCTTTTCCCCAAACTGTTAAATTGGAGTGGCATTAAAAACTATCTTGCCAGCTGCAGGATAATTAATTATATTGATTCAAGCAGCTGCTACTGCTGTGGATACCTCAGATTATAGAAAAATGAATGAAAATATCTGAGAAAGGCTGAAAATTAATAATCAACAATTTACACAAACCTATATAATTTATTCATCTCACAGTACGCTGCAATTTCTTAGTTAATCAAGGAGTACCTGAATTTGTAAATATTAAAGTGTATCTTCCCAACACCACTGAAGGCAAAACACTCATTATCTAAACTACAGATGGAGTGATGGGAATTGTACCCCAAGAAAATCTGGGTCCAAAGGTCTGGGAAAAAAGACTTCTGCAGGAGATATTTCATATGCTGTTTTCGTCTTCATTCACAACAATGAGGAATTTAAACTACAAATTCCAGAGAACTTTAAAACATTCTCTCCAGACGATGCTGATTTGGTCATTCTCTGGGATGTCTAGTGGTTTTCCATAAGCCATAATGGTTCATATGATATTATTCTGGATGTGGACCTGTCCCCAAACAGTTCTGGTTTCTGACATACGTCTTTAATAACATGATCTGCTTCTTTGATGAAGGCTTCACCTCCAAAAATTGCTAGACCATTCCCAGATCAGAAAGGTCTAGAGAAGTAATGGAACATTTCAGGAATGTTCTGAAACACTGTATCCGATGGAATAGTATGGTCTTTATATTATATACCTAATGCAGTGGTGGAATTCAAATGTTTTTTACTATCGGTTCTGTGGGCATGGCTTGGTGGAAGTGACTGGGTAGCCATGTGACTCGGTGGTCAGTTTCTGTAAACTGGGCAATAAAGATTAAGCTAGAAATGTTTCTTTCCTGCCTTCCTTACAGGATTAACCCTGTAAAATGGAAAAAAACCAAAAGGAGATTTCTTCTAACAACTGGTTCTCCGAATTGCTTAGAAAATTTACTACCGGTTCTAGCGAACCTGCTAGAACCTGCTGAATTTCACCTATCACCTAATTAATGTTTTTTTTATTCAGTTTCATCATTCCCATAAATGACATGATCTTATGAAACAACTATTAAAATTACTACATGAGCTAATAAAGAAGTTGTGGAAAAATAGTATTTCATACATTTATTCATAAAAATATATGCATATTAAAATATGACATCCAAGTAAAAGGGAAAAATGTAATAGTCAGTCTGGTATCTTCAGGTTTAGCAGTTACCCTCACTTGTTCTTTCTCATTGAAAGGGGGTCTTGTAACTCAGTACTTTCAATCTTTCTAAAGTTGTCTCATGGTATAAGTTGATCTATGGCTGTGATAAAGATTGACTTGACTTGATTCTATCATAGTGTAGGGTAGGCTTCTCCAAAAGCCTAATTCTCCAACCATCAAATCTAACTAATCTCTGCAGAATGATAGGAATATGTGTATCAAGAAATACATCACCAATATCCTCTGTCACATTGCAACAATGAGCTTAAAAACCTCAAAGGAATTCTCCAGCATCCTAAAAATGAAGTTGGATAAAGCATCATTTGCAGAGGAATAAAAGTGTTAGAAACTGGACGTCAATCGCATAAGCGTATGTATTTTATTTTTTTTACAAAGCTGTTTACAAAAGAGTCCATATCATTTGTAAAATTATGCAATAGGTCAGCCACTCTCCTAAGGTATTAATATAGTGATTAATAAGTACTTCAGAGTATCTTCCTGTATCCAGAACATTAGTTTGCTTTATTCTGAGAAATAGGGATTATTTCTAATCCAAAACCTAAACAGGCAATGTCTATGGGAAATGCCAGTTTTCCACAATCCCCACTTACGGTCTTGAAGATGGTTACGCGTTTATTATAAGCAATATTTAGGAGTGAAAGAAGGACCCAATTCTGATAAAGAATGGAACTGGGTTTTCAACAAGTTGGGAAACTAGAAACCAAAGAAAGCAATTTCCAGGCAAAAAAGGTCACTCTTGTAAATCTTGGCTTGCTTCATAATTTTCTGCTAACAGTTTTCTTTAAACTATTGACAAAGAAGTACAATTGTTCAATGCAACAGAAATGGTTCATCTTTTGGTTTAGTGCTGACAGTGCCAGCGATATCAATGTTCTCAGCATAGCTTTGGGAATAAAGTTCTTAATTAACCAGCCGCTGTGGTGCCAGCAGAGGGGAACACAGCACCAATCTTGGCTCGTGTGCTATTGTATTCTCCAACTTCCTGACATTTTAACAATTATAGTCTAGCTTCTATTAAGCTCCCACTACAAAGAAGGGCAATCCTTTTCTTTTCATGAATATATACAAATGATTCAGAAATATATAGTTAAATCCGATTATTCAACTGCATGGTGCAGTGCTAAATACTGCAGTTCATTATTGTCTATCCTGGCCATTTTAAATATGCCAGCGGGGGTTAAGAGCGCTATCATTCCAAAACATCTAGAGCAGGGGTGTCAAACTCAAGGTCCGGGGGCAGGATCCGGCCCACAGGGTACTTAAGTCTGGCCCGTGGGGCCACCCTGAAAACAGCAAAAAACTGGTCCGAGCTTCCAACCTCCATTTTTGGCTGCTACAGTCTCCTGCAACCCTCTGTCAGTGAAAACGGAGCTGAGGAGGGCCATGTGCAGGAGGCTGTGGCAGCCGAAAATGGAGTTCGGGAGCCTGTTTTCACTGTCAAGAGCACTCGGACCACCATAGGCAACCCCAACAGGACTGGCATTGAACTGGCCACACACCCACCCCCAAGGTCAAACACAACCCAGATGTGTCCCTCAATGAAATCAAGTTTGACACCCCTGATCTAGAGAGCCCAAATTAGGGAAAGCGGGATTAGCCAAACTATATTGACGCAAGACAAAAAAAGCTTTGGTCTCTTTCACTCTCATATCTCATCATGTCCTTTCCTTCACCAACTCGGCCTGCTCTGATTATATAACATTTTGTGATAATTAAGTAATTAGTATGAGTTGCAGCAGGTGCACCCCCATTTCTCTTTCCAAACGTAATATTAGAGGAAATGGCAACACCCCTATAATCTATTTAATACCAGTTTTGGCACTTCAGAGACAATTTTGATACAGCCTGAGCACAATTAAAAATCATTCTAAAAAAACCAAGCAAAAATAAGTCACACAACTGAAACTGGGCATCATCAGTATCAAAGTCTGAAATCCATGTTGCTTGTGAGAACTTTGTCCTTTTAAATTATTTGCACTTTCTTGATTTGATTTGCAAAATAAGAAATCTGAAACTACTTTTCCTATTATTTTACCTACATTCTTTTTATTTTAAGTCAACTATAAATTGTCTTGTTTTTGTTTAAGTAAAGTAATAATTATATCTGATTCTCATTTAATCATAGAACAGGGGAGAAGAACTGATTGACTGTTTCCTCAAATGGAATGGCCATCGATTACTTCAAGCTGAAGAATTTTAAATCTGGATTTATGCAGTATGTCTGAGTCCTTAAAAATCTAAAAATGTTTCACAAACTAAATATACAATAGAACTGACTAAATATTCAAACTTTGGCTGTTTAATACACATCTTGCAGCTGCAATTAATTAGCTCAAAGTAAAAATGAAAGTAAACCATGGTTGACCATCTCTCTCGCCCATTGCATGATGGTAATATTGTTTATTTTGAACATATGCATGGAATATTTAACTGTAGCTTTTAACTGCTTTTTAACTGGTTTTAATGGGGGGAAGGTTGTGTTTGCTGTGTTTTAACTATATAGCGTCACATGCAAGTGAAATGGGTGGCCAAAAATTTCCATAGAGGAATAGAAATCTATTTAAACAGAAATGATTACAATGGGTCTCTATAAAACCATGTAATTCATACCATTACCAAGAGAGGGCACTACGGATTCTTATTAAATGCATAGCCATAGCCCACTCTTTGGGCATTGCTTCACTTTTAAGTGAAAACTCTTTAAAAATGTACAATTCCTTGATGGGCTACAGAAGGAAAAAGCACCTCAAAAATATTACTTGTTGCTACTGTTTTCAGAGACTAGATTCCAGTTTACAAATGCATGCAGTCCTCATCTTTGTTTAATAGGCTTTCACTCTTTTACATGCAACAAATCAAGAGGCACAGAGGGAAAAATCAGATGCAAATGACAATGAAATGAAAATGTTTAATCCTTACTAAAACAAAAATAAGTAAGGAGGCCCTTTGGAGTTGATAAGTCAGCTGCATTCTGTTATTTGTTCATTTACCTGTTTAGCCAGTTATGTTATTCAGAAGAAATGTGACGCAAACTAAAAGAGGTTTTTATTAAAGCACTGTCTTAATTCATTACTAGAATCCAGGGTTACCTGTGAGCTAAACAAGAAGGGGAAATTGGAGGGAAGGAAAGAAAAACAGTTTTTTTAAAAGAGGAATTAAAAAAAAAAAACCAAAGCTACAGTATTTACGGTTATTAATTAAATGGTTCTATTATCTCTAATGTCAAAAAATATGTTTTTGAATGAGGTTTTTTTTTTACTTATCGTTTGGTTGATCGTTTTTGAATGGCATTCCAGTGTATCTTTTTTGTTGTTATATTGTGCATTCATTCCCCTTCCCACCACCCATGTTTACCAAACTCATTTGGAGATAGGCAATGCCTAAATCAAATGCATTGCATTTGCAAGACAAATAAGATGTTTTGCTTCCCAAAAACATATGGTTGGGAAATATTCTGCAATGAATGTGAAAATGTGAAAACACACTATTGAGTTAAATAGACCTTTTGGTCTGATTCAGAATGTCTTTTCCTAATGTTCTCACATAACAAGAAAAAATTGTGACATAATCTTTTTTTGAAAGTGAATTGATAAGCTCTAGAATATTGATGAACAGATTGCTATAGTTTGTTACACCCATAGCCATGCATTTAAAATGGGTGACTGGACAAATTTAATAAGTAACTTTTATAACAAATAAAGGATGCCTCATGCATCACTTTGTACTAAAACAAATTCATGGATGATACTGAGTGGACCACATAGGTAAGCATTTAAAAGCAAAGGGCCTCTACAACAGAAAAGTACAAAGCGTCTTTAGAATTATTATAAATATTTTTCATAACATACATACTACAAAATCATATGCTCTTATCTGTATCAACCTTAATTTTTGTAAGCCATCTGTTTTAACCTTAGTTAAAAGTTAATTCTTACAAGTGATTAGATTTTGTTCGAAAATTTATCAGTTTCCAAATTCCTAACCGCAAACATTTCAGTTACATACAATTAATACTACACTGTCATTTACTGCTTTACACACATGCAAGGAATACCTTATATTTTTATGTAACTTTTGCACGGGACAATCACAACAACAAAATTCTAATTTAAAAAAGTTCAATAACGAACACAGAAAAAATAAGCTGAAGTGTTAATTTTTTTTCTGTTCTTCATGCAATTCGAGTTGTTTACAATTTATTTATTTAAGAAAATGTATATGACCTCCCAACTCACTCACAGTGATTATTATTATACATTGGCTACACAGTATTTACAAAACGTTCAACCCATTTTTCTGAGATGAAAAAAATGGTTGAATCATAAACTAATCCCAAGGAATGAGTTGGCTAATAGACTAATCCATCAAAATGAACACAAAACAAACAAACAAAATTTTTTCTTACCAAAAGAAGCACTTACATGAATATATATATATTTTAAAAAGTTAAGATGGCATAATCTAATCACAGACCCTGTCTTAAGTTCTCCCTTTCCAAAGGAAAGCTAACCAAGTTTAGTATGTCATGTTAATGAGTCTACAAAATGTATGTATAACTGATCTAAAATAGTATAGGGCAATGGTGGCGAACCTTTTATTTACCGAGTGCCAAAAAGTATGCACTGTGCACGTGCCATCCGCACTTGCGTGTGGCTCCTCTATGTGTGCTGCATGTGCAACCACACCATCTGCGCATGCATGCAGCTTTTGCACATGCAATGCACATGCACTGCTCGCAGGCACTCATGCACACATGAACAATTGCATGTGCATGCGCAGGAGAGCTCTGAAGACCAACTGGATTTCCTGCTGCAATTGTGCGCATGCACAGAGGAGGCCCGAAGATCAGCTGGGTCTCTGTAATTGTGCATGTATGCATGCGCAATAGCATGTGCATGCTCAGCTGGAGGTAAGTTGACCGACAGCTTGTGTGCCCAGCAAGATGGGTCTGCGTGCCACCTGTGGCACCCGTGTCATAGGTTCGCCATCACGGGTATAGGGTTTCCTGCTTGAGCCGGGGGTTGGACTAGAACAGGGGTCTCTCCAACCTAGGCAACTTTAAGACTTATGGACTTCAACTCCCAAAGTTGGCTCAGGAATTCTGGGAGTTGAAGTCCACAAGTCTTAAAGTTGCCAAGGTTGGAGACCCCTGGCTCCTAGAAGACTCCAAGGTCCTTTTCAACTCTTTTATTTTGTTACTCTGATTACGCACGCCTTAGGATCCCACTGTATTAAATATTTGTATCTTAACAGTATGGAATATTATGCAAAGACCTGTAATGTTGGGAAAGGTGTAAGGGAGGAGTAGGAATAGCAAGATGGATGGCCTCAATTAAAGAGCTAATGAGACCATCATTGGCAGATCTTTTAAACAAGCTAGGGATAAATCATCATGGAGAAAAGCTGTCTATGTAGCCAATAGGTATTGAAAACTACTTGTTGGCATATAATCAATCAATCAATCATAAATATATATTTTATCCCACCTTTAAGTAATAGTATGCATCTTTGCTAGAGGAATAACAGTACTCCCTGTATACTGGTCTCAAAATGGATGTTATTTTTTTTTAAATCAGCATGTTTATTAGTTACATAAACCTTTTTATTAGCTTATGACTAACCATTTGTAAACAAAAGCTACTAGCCAACAAAGTTTCGTAATGTTTTATGGATCATATAAAAGCAACTGAGACATACAAGAGCTACCCTTAAATCTTCAGTGACTATGAATTTTCTATTAATTTTTCGAAAGTTACCCTAGATACAATAAGCCCCACCTCCTTAAACAGGGTTTGCTAGTACCCTAGATTTAGCAAGTACTGAAAGTTCAGTTTATAAGTTCATAAAACATTATGAAACTTTGTTGGCTATTATGAACTCTAGATGTTCCAATTTCCATCTCACTTAAAAACTCAAAAGTATGCTGAATACATTCAACCCCAGTATCTCATTATCTTCAACATGCTTCAACAATATGTGTCCAATCAGAGCAAAATAATGCATACAGGTAGTCCTTGACCTATGACAATTGAGCCCAGAATTTCTGTTGCTAAGCAAAACAAATTTGCAAAATTTGAATTTTGCTCCATTTTACGATCTTTGCCACAGTTGTTCATTCATTCATTCATTTATTAAATTTATATACCGCCCCCTCTCCCTAAGGACTCGGGGCGGTTCACAGCAGATA
>JAEANM010023680.1:0-11313 GCA_017656035.1 Myanophis thanlyinensis
ATCCATCCATCCATCTAAAAAGCCAGGATCTATGACCAAGAGGGGAGGTTACCTCAAGTAATGCTGAATTTACTTCTACATTCCAGGATGACCTAATATTTGTCAAAATCATTATGTGACCTCAGGGAATGTGACTCCACTTGAAACCTAGGGTGAACCATTTTAGCTCATGACCACCTCAACTGAGGTGCCAATATGAAACTGACAAAAACAACAACAATTCAGCCATTGGAGAAGAATGATGATAGCAATAGCATTTACTTACATACCACTTCACAGTGCTTTACAGCCTTCTCTAAGTGATTTACAGAGTTAGCATATTGCCCCAACAATCTGGGTTCTCATTTTACCAACCTTGGAAGAATGGAAGGCTTAGTCAACCTTGAGCCTGGTGAGATTCAAATTTCCAAACTGCAAGCAGCCGGCAGGAAGCAGGAGTAGCCTGCAGTATTGCAGTCTAATCACTGCACCACCACAGCTCTTGTGTTGTCCATCTTCAGATCTAACCTATCCTACTCATATGTGTTGGGTTGTACCTGACCAGGGGCAGTTCGTGGTCTCAATGTTTAATAAAATATTGAATAACATAAACTACATCCAAAGTCAAAAGTATCTTCTACACACAAATGCTGTCCCTCTAAAAGTATAGACATGGACTAATTTTTCTGCAAGATTATTTGTCAGAAACAGAGTGTTTCACAGCTGTTACCATGCCTTAAATGATGGAGTGGCAGGGAGTTTTTACCTGAGTATTATAGAAAATAAGGGAAGTTTATATCATTACCAATCTGCTCTAAGAGATGTTCATGTCAGACTTTTTTTCTTTTAATAATGCAAAGGAAAAAACTGGCTAAACCAAATTATTTGGAGCCATAATGTGAACCACATTTGAGTTAGAGTAACAGCATTTTGGCAAATAACATTATCTTCCAATGAATACCAGACTGTTTTATTATTCTAAAAAAGAAGAGTGGAAAAGTGGAAAGTTACCCTCACAATCTCCTGCTACAGAAGATAAAGAAAGACCACACTCTGTGTTCTCATTAAAGGGGATTGAACAGTAGCCAGGATTTGCTTGCAGCTTCTGTTGCAAATTCTCTCATAGGTGAAATTTACTCCCACCATGTAAACAGAATTCTTCTATAGCTTTAATGAAGTTGTAAAAGAAAACTGCCTAAGGACACTCTCTTGTATATAAGGAAGCATTCTATATGATTGAAGACCCCACTTGTACAATGGTTTCCTCACTCTGTATCCTATCAAAATAGTGTATGATGATAGTGTATGAGTAGTTAAGCCAACTTGGAGTATCTTTTGATTTTTAACTCATGGAACCTTTTACATTTCGGTATTCTTGTCAAATGAACTGAATTGCTATTTCTCATGCACAAGTTTCCTAAGAGTAATTTTTTTTTTTAAAAAAAAGCAAAAGGGTACACAAAAATATGTAAGACATTTGTGCAATAAACAATGGCAACACTGACAACAAAATATTAAAACAGCAAGCTTCAAAACAGTTCCCTTTCCCTAGAGAGGCACTCAGCCTCCATACTAACTTCAGAAGTTCTCTGTGAGCTGCTCAGTTCAGATCTATGGCAAGAACAATCTGTTCAAGTCTTCAGTGTGGGAAAGAAGAGAAAAAGATAAAGGCAACGGGGTCTAAAAAAGATAAAAGGGAAATGGAGGAATTTGCAAGAAAAATGGTGTGACAGAAAGACAGAATAAGTGACCACAATCGCTATGGAATCAGGCCCTTTGCAACCACAATTGACCTATGTTCCCCATAGATTACTTTTAAAGGAACTTGGTTCTTAGAGAAGAAAAATGCCCTTTCCTGGTTGATGATAATTTCCTCAGCTTTCAGGAAACTGAAAGAGTTGATTTACATTACTGACGAGTATAAACAAGTTAAGAAAATCAAATTGTTTGAGCACTAGATTTTACAGAAGCTATACGTACCTACTTCTAGGTGAAAACCAGGTTGAGGTGGAAGGCAAAGTTAAATATGTTGTCTGTTTGGGTTATTATATTGCCACAAGAGACTGAAATCCAGCCCCTGTGGATTCCATTGACTCTTATCTAGCACTAATTTAGCTTCGGCCATTAGTTGACTAGATTCTTATGCATAGGTAGCAATAATAAACTCTTTTGCACTTTGAATTCAACAAATGTTCCTGGTTATTTGTGCTTGAACTACTGTAGAAGTGACTTTAAAGTAACTCACAGTTGGTGTACTAATGTGTAACTATTTCAACTCCTGCACATTACATATCATTTCTTTCAAAGGATTTGTGCAGCCCAATTAGGATACAGTAATACTGCATTGGTATGAAAAATTTCTATGGCTATAATTTTTAGTAGTTGTTTATGTGAGTAAGACTTCAACTTATAGTTTGCTTAAGTAGTACTAGTTTCTGTGTGCTTCTTGAATTCTCAGCAAAATTAGTAAGACATTTTCAAGATAAGTCAATGTTGTAGAAACAGATGTTTCTAACCAGCATTTTTGACCCCAGAAACCTGGGACCTTGGGCTGATATGGAACCAATCAAATGGTTGATGTAACTGTGCTTGTGGCTGCCATGGGAGGATGCGGAAGTTGGGGTATGAGTTCTATTCTGTGAATTTATAATGTTGTAAGCTTTTCAAAATTAATATGTGTGAGTTGGGCAGGCATATAAATTTGTTTAATGAATAAATTTCTTCATTTATGTAATGTTTCAGGAAGCACATGTGTGATAAATTTATATTAAAATTTATAGCAAATCATTTTTAGTTTATCTGTATAAAGCATCAATAAGGAGAATAAATATCTAATGACAGCAAAAATAGCATTTCAGTTTTAATTCTGAAATGGGACAAAATATTTCATGCACTTTTTAAAAGAATATTTAGAAAATATATTTTCTGCAATTCAACTTTGTATAAAGCAAAGATATTTCTTCTATGATGTTGGTTGAGAGAAAAAATAGAAATGACAATGAATTAATGAATAAATTTAAACTACACACTTAGTTGACTAGAAGTTGTTTCTCAATCCTTTAAAAGAAGTGCAAATTTGGTCAACAAGAAAGGTATTTGCTATAAACTGCCCCAAGGTTTTTAAAGCCAGCCGAAACATAGGAAGAAAAAAAAATGTGCAGATTTGAATGGCTATTTAATATGACTGAATTAAATACAGATCAATGTTCTGAGAACATCAACTCTTCTAAACTGATTGCTTTCTGTATTAATCAGCAGTAGGGTTGTTAAAGGTTGTGGTTCAATATGTATCAAGTGCTCTTTTCATTCTAATGCTAATTATTATCTCCAAAACTCATTATAGTGAGTCATGTTTCCTTTGTTTCATTTATTCAAGAAATTCAGATATTTTCTTCCAAATCATGTGTTGCTATATACGGGTTATATTACGAGTTCATCTTCTTTTTCCACTATCAATAGTCTAAAATCAGCATTAATTGCTTTAAAAGTATATATCCTCATTGTGTCATGGATGGGGAATTTCCCTTGTTCCCTGTCTGCCTTGGAAGATGCATACATTTGTTCTTAGCTGATACAGTTGGAAGTTTGCTAACTCACCATTCCCAACTTGCCACAGGATAACTCCCTGCAGGAGAAGAATTATACTAATATCAAAGAAATATTCAACACCATAATCCCCTTGACACTCACTGGCAAGCTGAAACACCTGGGCCTCAGCCCATCCCTAAGTTGGTGGATCTCCAACTTTCTAACTGGGAGACCGCAGATTGTAAGGATGGGCAGGCATGTCTCATCCTCACTTACCCTCAACACCGGAACCCCCAGGGCTGTGTTCTGAGCCCCCTGCTATACTCTCTATACACGTATGACTGTACAGCCACTACAGACTCCACAACCATCATTAAATTTGCTGATGACACCGTTGTGGTAGGCATGATCTCCAAAAACAATGAGACAGCCTATCTAAATGAGATTAAGAACCTGGAGAGTTGGTGCCAGAAAAACAACATCCTCCTCAATGCCAGCAAGACAAAGGAGTTGATAGTGGACTACAGCACAAAGCAGAAAAGAATATACCAAACCCCCATCATCAACAATAGCCCAGTGGAGAGAGTGGACTGCTTCAAATAACTAGGCATCCACATCTCACAAAACCTAACATGGACCTGACACATCGACACTATGGTGAGAAAGACCCGACAACGCCTATACCACCTCAGATGACTGAAAGACTTCAGACTGCCTCCAGCAGTGCTCAGAAACTTCTACTCCTATATAGTAGAAAGCATCATGATGGGCAACATCACCACATGGTTCAGGAACAGCACCATACAGGACAGGCAAGCCCTACAGAGGGTGGTGTGCATAGCAGAGCGCATCATTCGCACTAAGCTCCCTGAACTGCACTCCATCTACAACAGATGATGCCAAACTACAGCCAGGAAAATAATGAAGGACCCCAGCCACCCCAACAACAGACTGTTCACCATGATGTGATCAGGAAAGTGCCTCCGCTCCCTGAAAGCCAAAACAAAGAGACTAAGGAGGAGCTACTTCCCACAAGCAATACGGACTCTAAACCAAACCACAACAAACCCAGGACTATAAAGTATTCCTATAATCTACCTCTCTAAATCACTCCCTAACTTATTCTCTCTCACTGTTTATACTATTCTCTTGCCCTATTACCTACGGTCACGAGCAGTTGCATACACATTTCACTGTATTTCGTACCATGTATGTCTGTGCATGTGATGAATAAAGTGTGATTTGATTTGATTAGAAATAGTGGACTAGAAGCATTAAACAAAGGAGGCAAAAGGAGAGACAGAATGAAATGTGAATGACAAAAAAACCCTATTTATTTTACATAATTAAATACAATTGTTATATTGTCCTGTGGTGAATTATCCCAAAATGATCATCCCATTTTCATCCCATGGTGAGTTGACTGAGGCGAGTTGTCCCACTCTGCATTCTTCAAGCTCAATGTATTTCCATTGATCATTGACCATTCAATGTCACATCCCATTGAAATTACTTAAGATCTTGTTGCTTTATATGAAGAGCTTCTTAAAAACAACAGCAACAAAAAGAACAGAGTTATATACAATTGTTGCTAATGAAATTAGTTTAGGTCTTGAATCTAGTCAGTGTGAAGACAAAGATAATTGAACAATAATTCCTTCTAGACCACTCATAACAATTTTCTTTCTTTCTCTAGAAAATTTCTTGTAAAATCTAGAATAAACTCAGTTAATATACAGCACATAATCTACAGTGGTCATGGTAGAAATGTTGTCCACATAAGCTAGAACTGAACTTTAGATGAAAACTGGACTTCAAAAAATGAACTATTTATATATTCAATAATATTTGTAATAATAATTTTAAAACGTTTAGATTAATAGCAATAGCAGTAGACTTATATATCAATTCATAATGCTTTACAGCCCTCCCTAAGTGATTTACAGAGTCAGCATATTGGCCCCAACAATCTGGATCCTCATTTTACTGAACTTGGATGGAAGACTGAGTCAGCATTGAGTTTGGTGAGATTTGAACTGCCAAACTGCAGCCAGCCAGCCATCAGTCAGCAGATGTAGCCTGCAGTACTGCATTCTAACCACTTGCCCAGCACAGTTTATTAAGATAAAAGTTTAAAATAAAATTTCCACTTGATCTTGAAATAAAATAATATTACAGATTAAATTGAAAACTAGCATAATTTATTGTGGAAATTATACTTTTATATTAGATGGTTTTACAGTTTAGAATCCTTGCACCCAAAAGTTGCTTCTGTTCAGCTCAATATTAACTGAGTATGACGATTTATAATGAAATTAATTTTGTTATTATTTGTTGCCTTGGATGTATAAAATCAAATTTTAAATCTAACAAATAAATGGGCATGATGAAGAATTTTTTTTAACTTCAACAGTTTGGCAGAATAATTCTGATGCTGTTGCTTACAATATGAGAAGGACACCAAAAGATTGGGCTAATTTGAATTTCTGTTTTAACAATTCTTATACTGACTTGAAAGGAACTTATAATATTGAAAGTAGCCTTTACATAGATGAATTGTCACCCATGATTATTGTTCATTAAATAAAACCAGCTGAATACTGAACTAAAATGCTAATAAATTCTAACAAATAACTACCAATATTATATTGCTTACTGGGTTTCTGTTATTTGAGGGTAATCTGCCTCCCAATGCTAATATTTGATGTCTTTTTGCTGTAAATATGAATATTACTTTTTAATTTCACATTTTCCAGAAAAGGATATGGTCAGTCTGCATAAAATGGATGCCAATAACACTTTTTTGATGGTAAGAAGAATTCATTATCCTTACTCTGTCTGATCCTGAAATATCCCTGTAATTCCTTTAACATAAAACTTTCCAGCATATTTCTGTGCTGGCAAATTAGAAAGGACAATAAGGTTAGGAACCAAACTTCACTTTATTTTCACATTAAGGAGAATAGAAGTGATGGAAAGAGCAATAAGATCCTAGGAATAGAACAAAGCGGGATAAATTACCTCAGTGACAGAAACAGAGTGAAACAGGAGTGAGGAGGTGCTTAAAAATGAAAAAGAATATTAGAAACACAGATTCATTTCTCCCGTTGTCACCTCTAAACAATCCATATGTTCCTCTCCTGCTTATATTTATGACTTTACAATTAAATACATGTTTTAGAACCTCATGAAGATGCTAGGAAGTAGGAGGGTAACTATATTAGAAAGAATAAAGAGTAGAATTGCTTTGTAGACCATGATTCTCCAGTCTGAATTATTATTGCATTTATATTCCATTTATTTACTTCCTGAAAGGGCTACTCGCTCTACTTCTTATGTACTGATATAAATATGCATTTAATAGATTTTAGAGATAACATTTGAAAGCAGGTTATTGTAAATTGATTTTATTGTGTTCTTACTTTTGCTATGTCCTGACTTTGGGACTTTTTATCGGAAAAGGAAAATACAAGAAACTGAAATCATTAGGCTAAAAAGCACACCCAAAAATCAGACAATTTTGCATATGCTTAGCCTACTTAAAGTCAATTATGTTACACACATTATTATGTGAGTCAATTTAGTTTTACACTCAAGTAATTGAATTTCTCTTGTTTTCCTTCCCCCTAATTTGCAACAGTGCACCCTTCAATCTGGCTTCAGATGTAGCCAACTTTCTAGGGCAGATATGGAGGTTAATGGGAAGAGGATTTAGTTTTGCTAGCAGATGGCAACCCTTAGTTTAACTATGGACCTCACAATTTTATTGTTCAATGGTCTAACAGAGATCAGCAATCCAGACCAAGGGGATATATTGGTTCACATGTTTATCAAATCCATAAATGAGACCTAAATATGTACTTTGTGAAATCTTCTGGTGCTATAACAGTTCTGTAGGCTTAACAAGATTAAAACAATGCCTTCTGTCAGTAAACATGTAGGACACAAAATGTGCAAAGAATATGAGTGGTAAACATACATTTGTACTGTTTTCATAGCTGTTTTTTTCCATGTGGCAAAAGTATCAAGGGTGTTGTATATGTCAGGAGAAGCAAAGAAAATAAAATGTCAGAAATAAATCTTCAAATCATTAACTTGTGGACATTTTCATCCTGCCAAATCTGTTCTATTCACATCTGGCATGGCAAAGAAAAGATGGGGAGGAAAAAAAACACTTTCTATGAATGTAGGATACTTTATTTTAAGTGTTACAATTTCAATGGAGGCAGAAAGAGAGCTTGATTCCCGAAAGAAACTATCTCACATTAAAACACGTAGACCTTTATGCTGGAGAAGCTAGATAAAAAAGAATGCAAAGCTGGCATGCTATTATTTATTAGAGCAGTTATTCCCACTGCTGTTAGGGAGAGAAAGGCTGAATGAGTATTATTTAAACCCACTCTAACCTCACAATAGTTTGAGTTTACTGAGTTTCATGGCTGCATTGCAATCCTCATATAATATGCTATCCCATACAGCACAAAATTAGCAAAAGACAAGCTCTGTTGATGGATGGCCACTGAGCTTATTAGTCACAACACAAAAAGTTCAGCCAAGTATTGTAACAAAGTAACAAGGAAGCATCCCTGGAAATAGGTAGTTATGGTTGTTTTTACCTTTCACAATTTATCCTTCACAATTTCAGTTAAGAAATCAGTGAATGAGGTGAGATATTTTTTTTGATCCTTTAATGCTTGAAGATTTATAACTGTATGTGTTTATAAAAGATTCGTCCTTTGCTTGTTCTTTACTGTAACTTTTAGCCATGGCTAAAGCTTATGTTTGTGGATGTGTTTGTGTGCATGTGTTTGCTTAGTTATTTATTTGTTGGCAATGTTTCCAAGCCTTGGTTGTTTGTATACAGCTTTCCCAAATAAATATTGTTAATTTTACTGCTGTTTCAGGGAGGAGGATATAGACACAAATTATGATGAATATAAGGAAAGCATGTAAATCAGGTCTGGAATTACAATACTGTGAAGATATGAAGGCTCTGCATTTTCAGTCTGCTTGAGAATGGTGTTTTTGGAACTGGGTATTATCTATATCAGGGGTGGGTAAACTTTTTGACTCACAGGCCACAATTGTTTCTAAAATTTGACAGAGAGGCCGGGCCAAAATAGGAGAATGGTGTGTTTGTGTGAACTAATATAAATTGTATGTGGCCCGTGGGCCGTAGTTTGCCCATGTCTGAGCTACACTTACTGAACCATAAAAGTTTGTTGTTTGTCTTCACCAATGCAATAGGGAAAAGCTTGACTTACAATTCCTCATGAATAAGGAAGTGTTTCAGCCAACATAGGAATTGTATCAGACCCTTCAGCGAAATCAGCTTCCCAGATTCTCTCTCTCTTTTTTTTCTATTGTGGAGAGAAAAAAGAAAAAGTTTTCTTCTGGGACTTTTCTTCTGCTAGTAACTAGTTCGGTGGGCCAGATTAAAAAACCCAACGGGCCGGATGTGGCCCACGGGCCATAGTTTGCCCTTGTCTGGTCTATGACATAGACTCTCTGCTATTCTATTAATTTTCATCCCTATTATGCCTTTGCCTTGTCAAAAGGGGCTAGGTATAACCCCATTATCATTGTTATCTTACAAACATTTCCATGGAGAAAATGGATTAATTAGTCCTAATCCAAGAGACAATAATCCTCCAATAGCCATTACTATCTCTTCAGTTTTAGATAATAAAATAGTCTAACCCTCTGTTGATATATTGCATTGGACTGAAACTCCCAAAAGACCCTACTCAAAATAAATCTCATTATGGCTTAGTACAATGCCTTCTCACAGTCACTATAACAATAAAAGTTAAAAGGCTGGTTAACCTATTTTCCTGCCCATCTCCAGGCACCCTAATTTAAATCCTTCATTGGTCTAGCCATTCTGTTTCTGATTAAGGGAACTGTAGCTCATTAACAAGAAAAAAGAGAAAGAAAAAAAGAGAAAAAGAAAGAAACTTTTAATAACACTTGTTGGTCTGAAATGGTACAATCAGACTCCTTCAGGATTTTTTAACCACTATAGACATCCATGGCTCCCCTTCCATTATGTCAATGAAGATAATTCATTCTCATTGATAATTTACAGAGCTTTCTATAGAAATTGTCTTCCATTTAAAGAAAACACTCAGATGTTTCCATTTGACTCAATAGCATGCTTTTAGTCTTCACTGATATTTCAGTGTGTTTTTTTATTTATTAATGGTTTGTTATAATTTTAATTTGTATATGAACTTTCTGTTAGTTTATTTATATTATGTTTTTCAAAGATCATTGGATCTGGGAAGCAAAGGCTTCAAGAGACCGCAGAGGCAGAGGCTCCGAGAGACTGCTGAGGCACTGAGGCAGAAGCCTCGAGGAACTGCCAAGACACTGAGGTTGAAGGATCACAGAGACGTCCTGAGGTGGCAGCATCGTCATCGAGGTGATGGCACTGAGGCCACCGGAGCGACCAGGAATACGGCCTTGGATGACCACCAAGATCCACCGGAGGCAATAGTGCCAGGAGCAGCCTCAGGTAACCACCAAGGTCAGCTGGAGGCAGCAGCACCAGGAGTGGCTGAGGAGATCCATCCAGCAGGAGCAGTTGAAGAGGTCTGCAGCAAGGTGGTAGCCTCGAGAAACAGCCTCAAGAAACAGCCCCAAGAAACAGCGAGGATCGCCGAGAGTAGCCATGGAGACCACAGTGCCGGATGAACACTCCGGTCAAAACAACAAACACTCTGTTCCCCTTGTTCTCTTAAATTTTAATTCTTAATTTTAGGGTCAGGAGTGGCTGCACAAGCATTTCACTGCGTGTTGTACTATGTATAATTATGTATGTGACAAATAAAATTTGAATTAAACTGAATTGAATTGTACTTGAGATAATAATTAATTTAATTTTTAAATGCCATATATCTTTAAATTCCTTTAAATCTTTTTAAATGCCTTCTTTCCTAAATGCTACAATGGCTACTATATCAACTGCTACTAATAACCACTACTTTACTTCTGCTTCTAACCAAGTAAGATAATTTAATGTATTTTACAGGAATATGTCTATGTATTTAGATGACTTACTTCTATTTAAGTTATATAGAATTATAAGCTCATTTTCCAACCGTGAAATTTCTAGAATATGAAACTGCTCAATAGGGACCCTCTGCTATACATCTGAAAATGTTTAACTTAAATTTTGTTGCAATGGGATACTACTTGGTGAAAAAATAGTTATTTATTAAGTAACTTATTGTACTGTTACCTTTTTTGTCTGTGGGTGCATATAGTTCCTAATAGTTTGTTATTATGTTTTACCCACTTCCTTAAAATTATTTTCTTTTTAAAATTGAGCTATTTCTTAAGTTATTTCCAATAGATATTGCCCAGTATTTATTGTCGTAGGTAACTTTTAAATCATTTATATGAAAGAAGAAACTATTCTATGCATTTTCAAAGAGAAATCTGTATTTAATTTTCTTCAAATACCAAAATCTGATAAACTTACTTCAATGGGTAGCAACATTTTTACAACTGATACCTCTTGATTATAAAGTTAAACTGGTTTCTAAAACAGGGAGATTCTAAAATAAAACTGGTAATTCTTCACAGCATTGATGCAACTAGAGTAAAATGTCTGACTTCTCAAAATTTTATGAGCTTTCCATTTATATAGTTAGACACAAGGCTTTAAGCTATTATCTGCACCCATGGAATCAAGCACAAAAGGTTGATTTCCCCCTTGTACTCACAAGGGGGGAAGATAGTGTATTAAAAAGTTTGGAACTGTCAGAATCTCCTCCTCCTCCTCCTCCTCCACCTCCTCCT
>JAEANM010023681.1:0-11313 GCA_017656035.1 Myanophis thanlyinensis
CTTCCTTCCTTCCTTCCTCCTTCTGCTTTCCTTCTTTCTGATTTACAAGATTGTAAGATGTCAACCAGGAAACATGGCCAGATGAACTATTACTACTTTATTGTAAAGCTGCATTAACAGAATCTTGCAAGTTTGAAAGTAGAATTCTCCCCTGCCACCATTTTTACAGCCCAATAATTTAGGAAGGGTTCCTCTTGAGTCTCTTGCTGTACCCGTTATGTAGCTAAGGGCTACACTCCCTCTTATCTGACCATTTCCTGGGCAGAAACTCTTTGCCTGGTCTCCCCAGGTCTTTCCCACATATCATTACATTAGTAGAGGCAAAAGAATGACTTGCTGTGGGGATTTTAAATGGTAATTGAGTTTTAATTAGCTCAGCTGAACTGTGGCATTTTTCAACCAAGTTCAACAAATGTGGTTGGATTGTACCAGTTTTTTTTTTTGATACCAGCTCTTCCACTCCAGAGAAGGACGACAGAACTATAGCATAAGACATAGAAGTATATTTAGATGTTTCAACTTTTATGAAAACCTAGAATTAAACTTCTACTTTTGAGAAATGTTAGATCTAATTGGACCAAAAGTTCTTGAAGTAATTTCTATTTTAGTTTTGAAAATCACAACAGAAAAAAATTCTGAAAATGTTCTAAAGAGTTTCTAAAATTTCTTCAGATTCCTATGTGCCCCAGTGTTATCTTAAGGAGGAGAAGATTGTCAAATGATCTGTTTGTGTGCATGTAAGGAGAAACAGAACAATAGGAAACCACTGTACTGTAGATGTGAAGATTGCTGGGCTGGGGTCTAGCCAAGTTGGATTGTAGCTCTATTAAAAAAAACAATGTATGATTTCATTTGCAAAAATGAAAATAGGACAGTGAGACAGGATATGCATCTGAGATGAGGAAGGATTAGCATGAGTGTACATTTTGGACCGTAGTCAATCTAGGTCTTGGGAATGCTTAGACTTCTGTCTGAATCATGACTGTATGTCTCACAAAGGCATCATAACTCACTGGTAAGTGAGAACATGCTTTGTATGCAAGGAGACCAAGACTGTATCTTCACATGGGAAATAGGACCCAGGAAAAAGGTTGCATGAAACATCAGAATTGGCTTACTTTTTCCAACAACCTTCCCTATGCTATTGGCCTGCAAGTCAAATCATCATGGGCAATGTTCATGGATGGTTGATGATACTCATGGATAGTTGGTTTGCATATTCCTACCCCTGGGGCAGTTCAAATTGCAGAAGATACAGAAAGAAGGAAAGTTTGAAATAACTAATATTGGATGAGATTGATAGAAATAATTGTCTAAATCAGTGTTTCTCAAACTCAACAACTTTAGGATGTGTGGACTTCAGCTCCCAGAATTCCCCAGCCAACATGCTTGAATCTTATCTCACTTGGAGGATTAGATGAGACATAGGAAATAGAGTTAGTCCAATTACTGAAAAATAAATAATTTTGTGTTCTTACATATTTTTAGTTGGAGTAAACCTCAAGTACATTCTGAGAACAATTTCAGAATGAACAAGGTCATACTGTATCAGAACGATTTAGCTTTCTTGAGGTTAAATTGAAAACTTTCATTTGGATAGTATTTATTCTTCCATAAAGCTGATTTTTTTTCCCTCTCTCAAATATAACAGCGTACATTCCTCGTAGGAAACTCTGAGTTTAGTGGCAGAATCTCATTTAAAAAATGAACCATGAAGCCTGGGATAGAGGAAAAAGAACCCAAAGTGAAAACTCATTTCAGAATAGAATCAAATAACGGAACAAAACGTTGTAGGACATCTTATCTACTTTTTTTTCTAAGTTGGGGTGACCTTCAGCTCCAGGGCCTGTTGGGGAAGACTTACCCTTTGCTTCATGCAGGAAAATCAGAGTTAGAGTATCCTCAAGAAATAATTAGTCACCCTGAAAATATCTCTAGTGGCAGAGAGCTTGCCACACTTCTTAGCAGAGTCTCAAACTGTTCATACTATTCAACACTTTCTTAGCATGATTAGATCTGATGTGTGTCAATGTTCCATTTTAATATCATTCTAGCACTTGCCTGATTTTTACTATAAATAACAATATTGGTGTAAAGTCATTTACTGGCTACTTCAATAAGTGCAAAATCCTACTGAAAGAGCTAAATGGGAAGAAATGTATAAATGAGAGTGTTATTGTCAATTTGTTATCAACAGCTCTTCCATCTATACTAGCAGTCTTTGTAATTAAGGATTTGTTTTGTTACCAATTTAGATAGTGTTTGAAGATGTGGGAAAAATCATCTTCCCGCAACACCAATTACATCAGAAAACCATTTCGTGGCAGTTTTATGCACAGAAGAAAATCACTGTCTAGGACCATTGAATACTAAAAAAAAAAAAAAATACTCTCTCCAATGGAAGAGATTTAAGAGAGGTCTCTTAAAAATTCATGAAGTCTACTAATGCAGATTTGAAGTGTTTACATTTTTAAGATAAAGGCGATTCAAGATCAGATCCCTGGTCAGGGATGGTGTAATGGTGTAATGGAATGTAGTCTGGATTCCATAGAGGGAGGGGCTGCTTTCCAGAGGAACAAGAGACAGCAAACTTTAGATAGTTAGGTTGGGAGGGAGAAAGTCAAGGGTAGCTTCTCCACAGAAGTTCTTAGAGTATCTCTTTAATGATGCAAGTAAAGTTGAGTTTTAGTTTCAGGTCTGTAAGTGGAGAACAATAAAGGAAATGCTTAGAAAAAACCCAGCATGTCATTCTTGCTTTTTGGAGCCTGACAGATGGAGCTTACTGGGTGTCTAGCCTGGACTTCCTGTTTGGTTTCTTCGGAGACAGGTCAGAATCCGTGACCGTGTGTGGTTTCGATCTGTGCTCACCACTGGAGCATCCCGAGCCATTTGGCTTTGGGGCTGTAGTCACCCCGCAGAGGTGGTGAAGAGGGGGGATCTGCCAGCGGGGTTGAGGAGAGTCGCAAATCTCCTCCTCGGCTGGCTTTCCCTTTCCCGAAGGCGGTTGCAGCGGTGGTCAGAAATGGTCACCTCAAAGAAGAACAAGATTGTGCAGGAGGCAGTTGATAAGGAGAAAGCTTGATTGACTGGATTTATGGAGAAAACATCTATGCAAAATACCCTGGATAACTTGGGTTTTAAAGATTAATGCTATCCCCAAAGAAACTTTTTGAAGCAGCAAAAAAGAAGGGAAGGGGAAATTCTTCTCTCCCATAAGAGACAGCAAACTTTAGATAGTTAGGTTGGGAGAGAGAAAATTAAGGTAACTTCTCCATAGAAGTTCTTAGAGTATCTTTTTAATAATGCAAGTAAAGTTGAGCTTTAGTTTCAGGTCTGTAAGTGTAGAATAATAAAGGAAAATGCTTAGAAGAAACCCAGCATGTCTCTCTTGCTTTTTGGAGCCTGACAGATGGAGCTTACTGGGTATCTTTCTTATTGTTATTCTTTGCCTAACCTACTTCACAAGATTGTTCTTAAGCATGGAAGTGGAGTGTGTGGGAGGATGAACTCTTCATAGTGCTTTTTGACCTCCTTAGAAAAACTGCAGATTGTTAGGTGTAATAAATAAACAAAAATGCTTGGTGACAGCATTGTGAAAATCTATTTAATGTTACTTTATAAAAGAAATGAGCTTCTACTGATGCTCTGACACAATAGCGTGCACTTCATAGACCAATTTGGTCTTGTTCCATTTCTGATGCTATAGTACACGAGAATTGAGAAGATCAGGTTTTAAGGTCTCATTCATGGGAACTCTCTAGGTGACCCCGAGTCTCTTTCAACCTATTTCAGGAATCAGAACTGAAGAAGCTTCTTGGATGAGAAGCCAAACATCTTCAAAGAAAAACAAGAAAGTCCAGTTGTGAAAAAGCACTTTTGAGACTACGTCAGGGATCTAACTATATTTCTTCTTCCCAGAAAACAGAAATCAATCTGATAATGAATTTATTGTTTAATCAGCAATGGGACATGTCACTTCCTTTTGTTTGTTTGTTTTATGACTTTTTCCTTTTGTTCACTCACTATCCTGAGGTGTTTGAATGATGCATTTCTCTCTGCAGATTGACTAAGAATTACTAAAATCATGCACAAATCCCTTCTCAATACGTCTTCAGATTTAGGAGAACGAATTGTCATTGGTCCGGGAAAAAGGAGAGAAGAAAACAGCTTTTCTGAATTAGTCAGTCCATAGATAACTTCCTCTTTGCTATTGATGGAAATGAAATATACTGGTTTTTAATATCGTAACAATGGTCTGGATAGTGACTGCCAGATCCAGCTTTTCTGCACTTGAGCTAAGACAAAATTGGCAAAAACTCATTTTCCCTTGTTCTGGCCAATGACGAAGACTGACAAAACAGTGTTGATAAAATCAGTGTTGTTGATTCTACTAGACCTTTACACTGAAAACTGTAGACTTCGTCTGGAGTTATAGCAAAAAAAGAGTAGAGTAGCAAAACTTTTTTTAAAAAAAGGAGTACGCAACGAAATCCAGACGACTGAAATAATGCTCTTGTAACATAGATATCAACACACACACACAGTATTGTCCATGCAACACCTCCTTCATAAAGTGAATGAAAGTTATTCTTTAATTAGCAAAGGCACAGCCTCCCATCCCCATTTGCTCAGCTCAACCAATGAGACTAATGTAGACATTTTATTATCGGAAGCATAGTTAAAAGATGACAGTAATCCAAAGCGAAGGAGACAGGGGAAAAAAAATCTGAAGACTGAAAGTGAAGAATAATAGCCAAGATGCGCTCTATGGGTTCAGTATCTGGAGCAAATGACTGAAAGGGCAAGGAGAGGATGTGTTAGCATATTTGCTAAGCAGTTTGCTTGGACCAGGGAAGGAACAGTATATAATGAACATTCTTATATAAAGCAGTGAGAAAAGGCTGAGACCAAAGGTGAAATTCAGCCGGTTATAGTAGGTTCGCTAGAACCGGTAGTAAATTTTCCAAGCAGTTCAGAGAACCGGTTGTTAGAAGAAATCTCCTTTTTATTTTTTCCCACTTTACAGGGTTAATCCTGTAAGGAAGGCAGGAAAGAAACATCCTGGTGTTGTTTCTAGCCTAATCTTTATTGCCCTGCTTACAAAAACTACCCACCCAGTCACATGACATCCTCCCAGCCATGCCCACCAAGCCACACCCACAGAACCAGTAGTAAAAAAAAATTGAATTCCATCACTGGCTGAGTCTACTATGATATCAGGCAGAGTGAACTGGGCATCTTAATGCTGGGGGATATGAAGTATAGTAGGAGATATGTACCAAGGGAACTACTCTGCACCTACCTACCTATTACAGTTATGTCTTGTATTATGAAATATCCTACGTCTTTCATCGTTTTTGTAATCACCATGAGTTGTACAGCCATACAAATTTTCTTCATGAACAAATAGGAGCCCTGGTTACGCAGTGGTTGGGATGCAGAATTGCAGGCAAACTCTGCCCACAGCCTAGAGTTCGATCCTGACTGGCTCAAAGTTGACTCAGCTTTCCATCCTTCCAAGGTCGGTAAAATGAGGACCCAGATTGTTGGGGGCAACATGCAAATAATGCTTCTATACTGTAAACTGCCCAGGGACTGATGTAAAGCATTATGGGGAAGTACAGTATGTGAGTCTAAGGGGACCCATGCTGGCACAGTGGTGAGAATGCAGTATTGCAGTCTCTTTCACTGTTCACTGCCAGGAGTTTGATCCTGACCAGCTCAAGGTTGACTCAGCTTTCTATCCTTCCGAGGTCGGTAAAATGAGGACCCGGATTGTTGGGGGCAAGAGGCTGACTCTGTAAGATGCCCAGAAAGTTTCTATAAAGCACTATGGGATCAGTCTATAAGTCGAAGTGCTGTTGCTAAATATTATTACTAAATACATTTCACCCTTCCTTCGTGTTTAACTGAATTGTTGTGTTGGTGGCACAACATCAGGGCAAGACCTGAACCAGAGGGTTGGGCTAGAAGACCTCCAAGCTCCCTTCCAACTCTATTATTCTATTCTGTTCTAAGTTGTACGCCACTGCTGGCGTCTGAAGGCACGCATGAATTGGATTTATTTTTTCCCATCGAGGGAGTTTATAAGAAAAGGCAGGTCCTCCATGCTGAATTGTCATCTCTGTCCCTGAGATCTGCTTCTCATTAAGGAAGACTTTTGAGTTGCCTACAGAAGTCTTGCCCATTAACCAACCCATGGAGCCCATTCAAAGCTTTCGGAGTAAGTCGTAAAAAATTAGTGGCATTTATAAAGTTTTAATCTCCCTGAGCCTAGCAGGAGGGCCCAAATTAAAAGGAAAATGTTGCTCTTTGCACAATGCAAGAATGTGGAGGGGAGATGGGGACAGAGAAGGAATGGGATTTATGTTCTCTTCGATGCAGTAGAGAGGTGATCCTGAAGAAAATTGTTTTTTTAACTATTTTTCATACTCGGTGTGGACTGGAGCCCTTGCAGAGTATGAAAATAAATATGCAAATCTTACACCAGTCCAAAACTGGTGAAGTGAAGTGGAAATCTCTCTGTGTGCTGAATTATACAATTACTGGGATCATACATACTGTATTTTTCGGTGTATAAGACGTGCTCTTCCCCCCGCCCCACAAAAGAAGTGGGTGAAAATTGCAGTGCGTCTTATACACCAAATACAGCCACTTTTGGCTTGCCGAGCCACCCCGTGCATCCCATTTTTACCAAAAACAGATGCATTTTTGGCCTCCCAACCCCTCCATGCATCTTGATTTCCCCCTTCCCAGCCCCCAGAAAGCATTTTGCAGGCCTCCAGAATCCTCCGTGCGGTCCGTTTTTGCCAAAAAAGACCCATTTTTTGGTGTGTAAGATGTACTCCCCCCAAAAAAGTGGATGAAAATTGCAGTGCGTCTTATACACCAAATACAGCCACTTTTGGCCTGCCGAGCCAGCCCCGTGTGTCCCGTTTCTACCAAAAAGGGGCACATTTTTTGGCAAAAACAGGCCACATGGAGAGTTCTGGAAGCTTGCAAAATGCTTCTGTGGGCTGGAGAGGGGGAATGCAAGACACGTGAGGGATTGAGAAGCCAAAAGTGCACCTGTTTTTGGTGAAAACGGGCCCCAGCTTTTGGCAAAATGGGCTGCACGGAAGGTTCTAGAGACCTGTGGGCTGGGGAGAGGGAAAACAAGAAACACGGAAGCCAAAAATGTTTTTTTTTTCTTGTTTTCCTCTTCTAAATCTAGGTGTGTCTTATATTCCAGTGTGTCTTACACTCTGAAAAATACGGTAATACTAAATCATCTTGAGAATTGTTTTTATTTTTTTCTCAGTGTGATGTGCATTCAAACACCTTCTCTTTCAGAGAGAGCAACCATTTTCTAAGCAAAGCAGAGATAGTCAAGACTAAAAAAGAAGAGGGACAACAGAATGAGTCAAAGAAGAATTCAAATTCAAATTCAAATTTATTGGTCACATACACAGTCATACATGGTACAATATGCAGTGAAATGCTTACGCAACCGCCTGCGACCGCGAGTAAGTTAAGGCAAAATGGGAGGGTGGGGTAGGAAATAAATTAGGGTTAGTTGGGAAAGTGGGAGTGAGATATATTCATGGTTCCTGTTATAGTCCTGAGTGTTCTTGTGGTTCCTGGTTAAGTGTCCGTATTGCTTGTGGAAAGAAGCTTTTTCTCAGTCTCTCTGTGTTTGCCTTCAGAGAGCGAAAACGCTTTCCCGTCCGCATTGTGGTAAACAGTCTGTTGTTGGGATGGCTGGGGTCCATCACTATCTTCATAGCTTTTGTCCAGCAATGTTTGTTGTAGATGGAGTGCAGCTGAGGGAGCTTGGTGCGGATGATGCGCTCAGCTGAGCGTATCACCCTCTGTAGTGTTTGTCTGTCTTGTATGGTGCTATTCCCAAACCAGGTTGTGATGTTGCCTGTCAGGATGCTCTCTACAGTGCAGGAATAGAAGTTCCTAAGCACCTTCAGTGGAAGTTTGAAGTCCTTCAGGCGTCTGAGGTAGAAGAGTCGTTGATGGGCCTTTTTTACCATGGGGTTGATGCTCACACTCTAAATCAGAGGTGTGCAATCTTGGCAACGTTAAGACTTATGTACCTCAACTCCCAGAATTGCCCAGCGAGCATGAGTTGAAGTTCACATGTCTTAAAATTCCCCAGGTTGGACAGTTCTGCTCTAAAAGTTCATCATGCTGAAATTAAAACATGCAGCTGCTTAGACAGGCATCTCCATTACATAGCCAGTTTATTAAAGACATTAATGCATTTCACCTAAGGGTCTTCTGTTACTACAAGAGTAGATTTTGTGTGTCTCTGTGTGTGCATTTGTGTGAACAGGAACACACTTGCTGGAAGGGTCATCAGTATGAAGAGATGGTGTTAGGGAACAAATTATTTTTTGATTCATTGAAAAGAAAGTCCTTAAATTAGTCTAATGAATATATATTAGCCACAACCATTATTTTTTTTTGGCAGTTTCTTATGCTGGGAGATGAGAAATAGCAGGATGAAGAAATGCTTAACCTACTCATTACATCTTGCTATCGTGGCCTGCCTGAACAACACACAGAGATGTAATGTGGTTTGTCTGGTTTTAACTTAACCATAGTGATTTGTAAAACCATGGTTTGTGGTTGAGGGCCAGGATAGAGCTCCATTTGAGCCAAGTCTCTTGTTTTTGTAATGTAGGAAGCTCCTTTGACCAAGATGGCTGAAAATAGACATTGCTTTTATCTACCTTAAATAGGAAACAGATGAAACCTCTAACAGAAGTCCCAGAAGATTATCAAATGTAGTTTTAACAAATTATGGGCTATTTATGGCTTGGATCCTTGCTAGCTGTGATCAGACTCAGGTAGAATTTGCCTGTTCTTTATGTCCCGACCAACAGGTGATGTTGACATGCCTTCTGTCGATTAGGTTAAGAGGAGAGAGAAGAATACCCAGAAATAGGACTTGGACTTTAGAGTGAGTTTGGCCCTCTCTTAGTTAATATTTCAGTAGGCAGTGAAAACTATTCTTTTCTCATAAATCTTCAGGAAGCATCTGTTTGGGGGTGGTAGAGCAGCATGATGCCTTAACTATGATATTTGAATGTTTCTGTTGGTATAATGCCATCAGGAATCCATTGAGTACGTCACAAGTAAACAAATAGATTCTCCTTAAAAAAAAAAACCCAGTCTAAAGAGCACCTGCACACTTTGTAGACCTCTGCCGACATTAAACGGAAACTCTGGACCATCAAACATTGCCTGGTTTAATATAGTGTGCACCATTTATTCATTCTCCATAAGAACTCAAGATAGCTGCTCTTGGATTGAGAGCAATCCGTATACCAATTGCAACCCTAGAGTGGGTCTATTTTGTTTAAAAGGAGACCCTGTTGAAGGGGTGGGGCTCTGCTGGGCTCCCCCTTCTCACTGTAATTTGAATATTCTGCTTATTTTTGGAGCTTGAACTGTGGTGCTGGAGAAGGATTCTGCTTATTTTGGGGATAGCAAAGGTGACCAACAAGCAAGTCCTGGAGCCAGTGGTGGGATTAAAATAATTTAACAACCCTAATAACTTGTCTGCCCTAATAACCAGCTGAACCAGCAGTTCTCCAAACTGCTTAGAAAGTTAACAACCGGTTCTAGCAAATAGGTGCAAACTGGTTGAATCCCATTTATGACTGGAGCACGTAATACCAGACTTAGAAGAAGAAAAAAGAAAACCACAAAACTGCATCTCGCTTATTTTGGCCATGTCATGCAAGGGAAATCACTGGAGAAATCAATTATGTGTGGAAGAGTGAGCAGTAAAAGGAAATCAGGCCTACAAAGAACATGACGGCTGGATACCATCAAAGCTGACACCAGCTAGAGCATAGAAAAAGTCAAAGAAGCGGTGCAAGATTGGAAGACGTGGCAAGGCCTGGCCCATAGAATTGTGAAGAGTCAGACACGATTGAATGGAAAACTACCTCCTGCTCCTCCTCATTGTCATTTTCATCATCATCATCATCATCATCATCATCATCAATGATTTGATTCAGCGCCTGGTATCACCTAGATGTTTGACTTCTAATTTCCATCAGCCCCAACTGCAAAGGGTCTTGGAAGCGTTGGTCCAGAATATCTAGAAGACAACTGATTGCCCATCCTTCATCTAGGTTGTAGCACTTATGGATACTATTAGCCCATGGGGTAAAAATGGAACAGGAGTGCTTCTAAGCCAAACGCACATGTGCCTTTGCTAGGTTAAGTGCTCTATTGAACAATGTGAAAAGTACAAAACAGTTTAAGAAATTCTTCAATATACAGCCAAAGTGGACTTCTTTATTTCTTCCCATGCATTTGGTTTCCAGGTCTCTCTAGGTTCCTTTAAAATACCCACCATAAGGGCAATATTGTTGTAAACCACTGATTTTAAATTGTGCCTTAAGAATTCAATAACCCTCAATTAACCAACCATATCAAGTCTTTTATCTGCTTCATTGTGTAATAAAGCTTATGTGGCTCTCCCACTATTGGTAGTTTCTATTTTTAGCCTCCTAGAGTTATTTTTAGGTTCATTAAAATACCACTGGGTTGTCAGATAGGAAATAAACTTTGCAGTGAGGCCTGACAATCACAAGTGCTGATGTTGGGTCATGAATTAACTCTTCGTTAATTCAACAACAACAACAACATGTTTTTGAACCTGCAACCCTGCATGTATTAACTTTAGTTCAGCTAAATTTAATGAAGGACTTATTTCTAAATGGATGTCTATAAGATTGTGCCACAAATATCTTTCAATATATAAATGTGCCACTGAAGGAAACCACACAGGGCTGTTTATTTTATAGGACTAAGTTGACCGATCATATCACCTTGTCTGAGGTTATGTAAAACCTGCTGTGAAAGCTTATCACCCAAAGAAATTCTTTTTTTTTTCTTCTATTTTCCTTTCTACTAACCACTCAATAAAAGTTTCAGGGATGAACAAGTCGAAAATCAAATTTATCACTTCCTTCTCTCTCATGGCCAAAGGCAGAAGGACAATCTTTATAAGCTCTCTCTGATGGTGCATAATGTTCCAATTGGAGTCCAAGTGGTGTGGCTGCACGTCCCTTTTTTATCCATTGATAAATGATTGAGTGTATATCATAAAACTGTCAAACAGGATAGGTTTATGAGGCTAGGGAGCATAGGGTTAAAAGGAGTTATGTACAATAATAAATGTTCGGAATAAACAGCCTGTCCACTTATATAAAGAGCATTATGTGAGTTGCTAGATTCAGGGTGTTTTAAGCCTCTAAAGAGAGGATGGCATTTCAAAAAAAGATTTGTTTGTTTGTTTGTTTG
>JAEANM010023682.1:0-11313 GCA_017656035.1 Myanophis thanlyinensis
TTCTTTCTTTCTTTCTTTCTACCTACCTACTTACCTACCTACCTACCTACCTGTAGTGTTTTACCTGGAGACACATTTTTTAATAGAAGAACCCCAAGATCTTCTGCAAAGCATGTCTGAAATGGCCACTCCTCAGGAGTAAGTAAGCAAAAGAACCACGGTGTTTTGGTGATACGGACTTGATTCTTTGGGTTTTCTCTTCTAGGGCTCGGCTTCTGTTCTCCAGCGTAGGTCCGACAAAGAGGAATACGTAGAAGTCGGACGCCTGGGGCCCTCTGATTATTTTGGTAAGCTCCATGGAATGAAACGGTTCAAACATACCGATGAAATATCAGCTTTGGCATTTATGGAAAGAATCGGACATCTCCGTGCCTGGCATTCATGGTAGAGGGGATTCACAAATGCACTATCGGTGATTGCTGGAATTGTAGAATAGCATATATCCCTGGTTGGGCAGATCTAAGGGTCTTCGGATCACCTCTTGGAGGTCAAGAGCTTTCATCCAAGTCATTATGGAGGTTGTTGGGGGTGTTGGATGTATCCTACAACCATAGCAGCTGGGAATTATGGGAAATTTTATCCATCACATCTGCAGAACTCCCTGTTAGTGTTAGATATCAAGGGCAAAGCATGAAGTCAAGGTTTTAGATAGTGTACAAGGTGATGTCAGATAGGCATTCTTTGATCTCCTAGGACAGTGGTGGCGAACCTTTTACTTACCGAGTGCTGAAAGCACTTTGCACGTGCCATCTGCACTTGTGTGCGGCTCCTCCATGTGCGCTGCTTGCGCAACCGCACCATCTGTGCATGCATGCAGCTTTTGCACGTGCAATGCATGCATGCACGCTGTGCGCAGGCACTCACGCGCACATGAGCAATCACGTGTGCATGCGCAGGAGAGCTCCAAAGACCAGCTGGATTTCCTGCTGCAATGGCGCGCATGCACAGCGGAGGCCCGAAAACCAGCCTGGGTCTCTGCAATCGCGCACGCATGCACGTGCAATCGCATGTGCATGCTGAGCTGGAGGTAAGTTGGCTGACAGCTTGGGTGCCCAGCAAGATGGCTCTGCATGCCACCGTGCCATAGGTTTGCCATCACGGTCCTGGGATGTCCTTTGATCAGACAAATTGTTAATAAGGAAGCAATGAATAGCTCAGATGAGAAGACTTTAGCATGGATGATGGAGAAAAATCAGACCAGTAGATCCCAAAGGGAAAAGGGAAAGAGGGGGACCCCTTCAAGAGAAGTGATCCTTGCTGTCTCAAATTATTTGTTTGTTTGTTTGTTAGTTTGTTAGTTTGTTTGATTTATATACCACCCCCTCTCCCTAGGGACTCGGGGCGGTGCACAGCCAATAAAACACGAATACAATAAACAATTTAAAACCTATTAAAATAATTAAACAGAGGCTGTCTAAGTTAAAACATTATCATATAATTTAAATTTCAAATTAAAATCAGTTAAAAACGATTAAAATATATTTAAAAATTTAGTTTAAATTAATTACATTTAAAATAGGATTAAGTTTAAATTTAAAAACCCCAGGTATCAGGCCAGGCCGGCTAGTTGAAATAAATAATAAATAAAGTTGAATAAATTATTCCACTCTTTCTTCCTTAGTATATTTCAGGGACGATGATATCGTTGGTATCTGGGATTTCTCGTTCGGTTTACCAAACAGGGTAGAATTAATTGCATACCAAAGTCCTGATTTGGAAGTAGCCAATGATACGAGCCGAGATCAAAGCCATAGGCATGTTTTCCAGATGTGCGATGGTGACCCTTAACGTTTTCTTCCCACTTCCAGGGGAAATCGCCCTGTTGCTCAACAGGCCCAGGGCCGCGACGGTGGTGGCCCGTGGGCCCTTGAAGTGTGTAAAGCTGGACCGTCCACGCTTCGAGCGAGTCTTGGGCCCGTGCTCCGAAATCCTCAAGAGGAACATCCAGAGATACAACAGTTTCATCTCTCTCACTGTCTAATAGTCCTCTTTGGCTCACCTTTTACGTTTAAACTTGTGCACTTAAAAAAAAAAAAAAAGAAAGGAAAAAAAAAAGAAAGAAAGAAAGCGATCGGTGGTGTTTCATGGCTTTTACGGAAGGAAAGGAGAGTCACGTTTATTTTACGCAGGTGTTTTTCGGTCTCGACGTCCGGTGTGTTAGATACTCAATCGCTGTGTATTGTTAAGAGGACAAGCAGGTAGCTTGTTTGTCAGTGACTTTATGGAATCTTTAGATTTTTATCGTTCCGCACTTTGAGTTACATTCCAGATTTGTGCGTCTCTGGTTTCTTCTCCATATCTCTCATCACGCAATGTAAAATTTCCAGATCTTTTAATTGTGCGATGGGAAACCAGCTTGCGGTGGTGTGCCTCAGCGTTTTATTTCTCCTGGTTGTGCTGACAAGCTTTGAACATCTCATCTAGCGGGACTACACAACCCATATTATTATTGGGGATTGATGGACCCGTGGCCCCAGGTAGCACTGCAGAACTAGCTCATTAAGCTTTCCAGACGTTGCCCCCAAATTGTCATTTTAAAGGTTGACACTAAGGTAAAAATGATGAAATGCCCAACTGGGAAGAGTAAAATGTCCTATCAACTCAGTTGAATTTGAACTCAAGATAAAGTCAACACATTTTCTTTGATTGTTTTTGTCTCAGCACAAAGCTCCCTGCGGGCTGCTTACAGGCTACTTAAAGTCTATTAAAAGCAAATGGTGAGCTTTGTTCTGGAAGGAATTGTAAAGCCCCATTGGGAATCAAGTCATCTGTCCTTCCATCTGGTTGACAATGACTTGAATGAATCATTTTGGCCACTTGAGAGATCAGCTAGCATCAAATCTGTGTCAAATCAGTGTCAAACAGTGGTTTCCCCCCCAATTTTTAAGATGCATAGACTTCAACTTCATGCTGGCTGAGAGATTCTGGGGGTTGAAGTCCACACATCTTAAAGTGGCCAAGTTGAAGAACATTGGCATCAATCAATCAGTCAGTCAATCCAATCAATCAATCAATCAATCCACACCCACAATGTAAACACCGTTTCCTGTAAAACATGTCAGTATTCTATTCTCTGTATATTTTTTAAAGGAAGCTTTTCTTTGCCGTTAATGATTTACACCATTCATTTTGCTTATCCTGTTGTGATGCATGGGGGACTTAAAATCATTGTGACTGGAGAAATATGTAGTAAATCTTTGATCACTGCCATGGGGTTGAGGGCCATTGGCATCAAGGGTCCAGAGTCCCGAGTTCTCAGATCTAGGTCTAATTTTACAGATATTAAAAGACTTCCACAAAGATGAAAGAAAGGACACTATCAAAATTGATGGAAACCCAGGTTGAGTTTTAAAAAAAATCCATGGAGAACTTATTCAAGCACATCGTTCCCATTCCTATTGCATTCGAATGGCGGTTTTCAAAATTTTTCAGCTGGCTGACAATATTCAGTCCTGGAACGTTTAGAGGGTGGCCAGATGATGGACGATAGGACGAAACATCCAAGTTGATATCAAAATCCTTGAATTGGCTGGGTGGATCCTTCAGGTCAAGAGAAGAACAATTGTCCATTTGAAAAGTAATTGTTCAACTTCGTTCTGCGTTGGGTCTATCCTTTCAAATTCTTGGTCCATTTCTGCATACTGCCTCCCCCCCAAAAGACCCCCCCCCTCCAAAGATTCAGAGAACCTAGAACAGGTGCAGAGAAGGGAAGCCTAGATGATCTGAGGACAAGAAACATAGTGGAACATTTGTCTCTTGAATATTTGGATGCAGTCTTGATTGGACCGGGCAGTATTATTTATTTCACTGTGAGCTGGCCATGCCTAATCTTTGTGGGTTGCATCTATTCTTTGGCCCAAATGACCTTGTAATTGTCACGATCATTCTTCTGGTGGGAGGAAGAAGCCATTGGAAATGAAACAGCATTCTCTTGTCTTTTTAAGGCGGACCAAATGGGGATGTGAATAAAATCCCTGGAACTTCAGACATGCTCATAACTTTTATTCAAATCAAGAAATGCCCCTTGAGGGATTTAGGTAGTTGGCAAGACAGATCTTTCATTCAAGGGAACAAAAATGAGTTTAGGAGATGTGGGTCCTCGTTCCGTGGAGTCAAGTGCAAAGCACTGTCAAAGAGATGAATTCCATGATTCAATCTGGGTCGGTCACCAGTACCGGCGGTTTTGTCTTTCAAGCTTTTGGACTTGAGCTGGAGCCCATCTTCAGGGAACTTCTCTCCAACAGAGTGTGTGTTGTGCTGTGCGTGGTATTTATAGAGCCTGTTGTATGTGGCTTTTTAAGATGTTGATTGGAGTGTGTTGCTTTTAAATCATTGGTTGTCATTGGCTCGTGCTGCTCAGCCCTCACTTTCTAAGTACTTGATAGGCTGGTGATAAATCAGCACTTCTGTTGATTGACAAGGGGGCCTGTTTCCAAAAGCTTGGAAGACAAAATTTCTGGTCCCGATGAATGACCTAGATTAGATCCTGCAACATTATCCTGGGACACGTGACGTTATATTTGCCTACATTCATGGGTGAATTCCATGTTAGTGGTTGGGACAGACAGTAGAGAGGTCTAATCTGACTTCTGCAGCCAATCCCTATATCTGTCTGTTTGCTCAGAAGGAACTTTGGCAGGATGGCCTGGAGGAGTAAAGTTCTAGATGTACCTTCATTTGGTTATCTCAAGCACATTGATGTACACTCATGGCCCCATTGTTAGGAGAAACAAACATAAATACACCAGTAATTCGGTTAATGGAATGCTTCTGAACTTCTCAAGAACATCTCTTTTGTTGGTCGAAGAAGACTGCAGCAAATGGGCCTTCTGTTGGATCATGTATAGTCTTTTCGTAAGGGTTGGAGTTCCTTCTCAGCTAAAATCCAGTGTCAAGTCTAAAAGGACATTTTGGACTAATTTGCATCATATTTTTTTTCTCTCCAATCAATCCATACAGTAATGGAAATTGAACTAGGACATAGTAAGCATGTAAGGGGACTCATCTGATCATACTACAATGCTAACTTAGTATTATCATAGTTGGTCATACTGTCGAGCCACCTTTATTCACCTATCAAGGTCCTTCCCAAGGACCCGGAATAGGCAGATGTTGATGTCTGATGGTGTTGAAGTTGCCATCCACAGGATGTAAGCTGTTCCAAGCAAAGCTGCCTTTTGCAATTGACCGATGGGGATTTTTGTCAATGCCGATGGTTCTTATTATTCTTTTGCAAAAATAGGTTGGGGGTTTTCCTCTGTTCTTACAGAGCATGGGAATTTTCTGGTCAAGGTCAGTTGGGTGGAGGGAACAGCAAACGGAATTGTAGCTGAGTTTGGCAATGGATCCAGGTGGCTTCTTCTCAACAGTCCTGAGGAGAACGTTCTCTCGGTTGCTCAGCTGAGGGGGAAAGACAATGTCTTTGTTAGGAGCACACTCAACCTTGTGTTTCCTTTTTTTGGGAGGGGGTTTAAGTCTGAAAGAGCTGGTTCTGGGAACGTAGCCATTACATTGGGTGAGGAAAAGACCCCTTTGAGAAATGAGGGATGGAGAATTGTGAGGAGGCCAACATGTTACTCTCCAGGCACAAGGCATGCACCTGCCAGCCAGTGAAAATGTGGAATAATTACACTCGTGAGAAGAATGAGGTGCCTACACACCTTCCAACAACGGTGGCTTGGCCAGACGGCAATGAAAATCAGGAAGAAAAGACCTATTTATATGCAAACTTTGCTCCTTTCAAGAGCAGGTGCCTCCAGACTTGGCAACTTTAAGACTTGAAGTCTTCAACTTCCAGAATTCCTCAGCCAACCATGCTGGTTGGGGAATTCTGGAAGCTGCAATCCATAAGTCTTAACATTCACCAGGATTGGAGACATCTTCTGCTCCAGGGGAATGCTACTTCGCTGGAGGACATCATAACCTCAAAATATCGGTAACAACATCAACAATATGAATTGGATCTACCTGGAACCTGAGGAGGACGCTCACAAGTTTCATTTTCAGTGACAGTTAAACGAAATCCAGGTAGGAATATCCTGTTTGGCAAAACAGGTAACCGGAGTCTGAGAAAAAGGTTTTCCTCTGAGGCTCATTCGGAAATAAAAGTAAATTTCAACCCTTCCAAAGTCTTTAGGTAAGGAATGGCATGATTAAACAAGAAGTCAGCTCCTAAGCTTGCGGCTTGCCCAGGAGATTTATAATAAGATTAGCTGGATTTTCTGCATCAGAAACTCGGTGGTATTGATTTTTCTGAGCATTAACAACAAATTCTGCTCCTCCCCCCACTTTTTTTTTGGGGGGGGGGGATATTAATAATTGCCCCAGGCTAAGAAGAAATTAATCCAGAGAACTGAATTACTGGATACGGCAGAACTATTTAGAGAAAGCAACTTCAGTTATATAGTATATATTTATTTAGTTTATTATTTATTAATTTAATTTATATACCGCCCCCCTCTCCCAAAGGGACTCGGGGTGGTGTACAGCCATTAAAAAACACATAAGATAATTAGAAAATCAGTTAAAATAATTAGATTATGGCTAATCAATTAAAATACAGTTAAAAAATTTAAAACTCCATTTAGACAAAAAAACCTCATTACTTTAAAAATCAATTAAATATAGTTTAAAATTCAATTAAAATTAATTTTAACCCTCAGGTATCAGGCCACGCTGGCTCGTTGAAATAGATGGGTTTTCAGGGCACGTTGGAAAGCCCGGAGATCCATAATAGTACGGATCTCCGGGGGAATTATATTCCACAGGGAGGGGGCTGCCACAGAGAAGGCCCGAACCCTTGGGGTTGTCAGACGACATCGTCCTGACGGTGGAATCCCGAGGAGGCCAACCCTGTGGGAACACACTGGTCGGCTGGAGGTTGATGGTGGCAACAGGCGGTCTCGTAAGTACCCGGGTCCCAAGCCATGGAGCGCTCTAAAGGTAAGCACCAACACCTTGAATTGCACCTGAAAGGCCACAGGAAGCCAGTGCAGCTCGCGCAGGAAAGGTGTAACATGGGAGCTCCTAGGAGCTCCCAAAATTACCCGCGCGGCCGCATTCTGGACCAACTGCAGCCTCCAGATGCTCTTCAAGGGGAGCCCTGTGTAGAGAGTATTGGCGTAATCCAGATGGGAGGTCACAAGGGCAGAAGTGACTGTGCAAAGATCACCCCGATCCAGAAAGGGCTGCAACTGGGCAATCCTACGGACCTGATAAAAGGCCCCCCTGGAGATGGCTGCAATACAATCTTCCAATGACAGCCGTACATCCAGGAGGACACCCAGATTGCGAGCCCCTTCCATGGGGGACAGAGTCTCCCCCCTACGGCCAGCGATAACTCAAGTTGGCTGTATCTGGGCGCAGGAAACCACAGCCACTCGGTCTTGGCCAGGTTGAGCTGAAGCCTGTTACGACTCATCCAGCTCCGCACGGCCTCCAGACAGCGGCTCATCACTTCGACGGCTTCATTGGGGTGGCCCGGGGTGGAAATATACAGCTGTGTATCATCTGCATATTGATGAAAACTCACCCCAAAGCCACAGATGGTCTCCACCAGCAGCGTCATATAGATGTTAAACAGCAGGGGCGAGAGCACTGACCCCTGAGGCATCCCGCATATTAGGGGCTTCGGGGTCAATCTCTGTTATGTGCACACCACACCCACCCCAGCTCTGCAAGGCCAAAAAATGTTGCGATGTCATGTCACAATACGTCGGGTGACACAATTGAGTTTGACACCTGTGATCTAAGACCTATAACTCTAGGTAGGAAACAGAAGATTAAATCCAAAAGATAATCAACACAATTTGTAAAAATAAACAACCCAAAGCTGTGAGTATAACACATTTCCAGGTTCTAAAAGGTTTTAACTTGTTTTTATTGGATTGTTGGTTTTAATTGTTGTGAACCACCATGAGCCACTTAGATAAGATGGTCAGTCATACAAATCAAATATCAAATCAAATATATTTAGGGTCAGTCATACAAATCAAATATAATGCCTTGAAAAAGAGGGTTAGTATTCTGACCCAGCTCCCCAAACATGACACACCCGCTGTAATTAATCAATGATTCCTTTATTAATACCAGCAGCCCCGGCAAAAAGTCTTTCATAGCAGGCTAACAAGTCTGTCCGTCAGGGAGATGAATAATTATCTGCCACATCTATTCATCTCCACCCCCTGCTTTAGGGTTGGGCTTCACTAGTGCAGTGGCTCTTCTATCCCAAGGATTGGCCCATAGATTTCCACTGCTCTCCTCTGCCTTCTGCACATCAGGCACTGGGCCCAGCTGTTTCTCCTCTTTGTCATCGGCTACCTCCAGACCTGGGTGCTGTTGACTCTCCATCTGAGAGCTGACAGATGGCCCAGGCTCCTCCTATGTTTCTCTTGAACAGCTCCATTCTCTCTTTCCCTCTCAGAGCTCTCAGGTTGCCTTGATGCTGATCCTGACTCCCATGCCGCCTCCTCATCTGATTTGGCTGCTGGAAGGATTGACGGCTGACAGGTCACAACAGTTAGGGATATCTGAATCTCTAAGCTGCTGTTGTTCCATAAGGTATGCACTGCAATGATGAATAACTCATGACATTTTTAAAAGAAGGGACCTGGAATTTATCTATCAAGCTGGTTCCAGGGGACAAGTCAAACAATTGTAGATGGTCTTGCAAATAATTTGTCCCTATTCTCAGTACAACTTAATTACAGGTAGTCCTTGACCTACAACAGTTCATTTAGTGACTGTTCAAAGTTACAATGGCACTGAAAAAAGTGACTTATAACCTTTTTTCACACTTATGATCATTGCAGCATCTCCTTGGTGATGTGATCAAAATTTGGATGCTTGGCAACTTATATTTAAGACAGTTGCAGTATCCTAGAGTCAAGTGGTCACTTTTTGTGACTTTCAGACAAGTAAAATCAATCACTTAACAATGTTACTAACTTAATAACTATAATGACTCACTTAATAATGGTGGCAAGAAAGGTTATAAAATGGAGCAAAACTCACTTAAAAATGTTAAGTTTATTGGGCATTCTGCCAGAAAAATATAGTAAGGAGAATGTATATCTAATTCTAAATGTATTAACAGCAGCTAGAATTGTATTTGCATAACATTGGAAAAATGAAGAGATCCCTACCGAGAGGACAGTGATTAGAGAAATATTAGAATGTGTGGAAATGAATAGGCTGACATTGGAAATTAAGGAAAAAGAACAAAATGAATATAGGATATGGGAGGTATTTTACCAGTGGTTAGACAATAAATATAAGATGTAGTAATATGGAATGTAATTAAGATTATGGAAATAAAGAAGTATTATTATTGTAAGAAACATGGAATGAATACAACCTGTGAGTTGTATTATATGGATTTATATTATATTATTTTATATTATATGGTAAATGATCATTATTATTAAGGAAATTGATTTGTACCCAGATGACACACTGTTTAATGGATGATGTAAGCTTGATATGTTAAAAAAAAACAACACTTTTTTTAAAACCCTGTAATGATTCACTTTGGCAAAAAAGGTCATAAAATAAGGCAAAACTCAAACAAATGTTTCATTTACTAACATAAATTTTGGACTTAATTTGATAATACATTGAGGACTACCTATATTATAAATTGCATTTTCTAGATTGTTAAATGCCCAGAACTGTCCATGCCACTGCATTCTGGTCATATAATACTGTAGCTTCTAAACACTCTTCAAAAACACCTTCACATGGGGTAAAGAATAGTAATCCATACAGGAAAATTTTAATGCAGTAGTTATTAAGAATAGGGTTTTTCTAATACAAAAAAGAGCACAATTGGCTCATAAATGGAACCTGTGCAAGAATCTCCTGCCAGCAACTGCCATCTGCTGTCTGAGCAGGAGTTATTGAGCCAAGAGGATGACCCCCCTGCCCCCCAACTGCACACCAGCTCTGTCTCGGTAAGTGCTAAAACTTTAGCACTTAAATTAAAAACAGAAAATGTCTGGATCCAGTGGGAACCAGCCCCACACAGCCACTTGGTTCTGTTACAATTGAGCTGAAGCCTGTTCTGTCCCAGCCTTACTCCCACAGTCTGCAGACAATGGGAAAGAGTCCGGCAATGCCATTTGGTTGACATCGGACAACCAGATATAAAGTTGGTTATCATCAGCATATCATGCCAATGGAAGACTGTGCCCAGGGGTTGAATGCAGATGTTAATATGTTTTCAACAAACTTTAAAAAAAACTGCTCAGTTTAATCATGTGTAGGGGGGAAGTCTTTTGGAAGGGGAGGTTCTCAAGAGTCCAGAAGTATCTTTATTGATGGGAGAAATCCAGTCAGGAAGTCAACTTGCAATTATTAGAAATGAGAAATAATATCTGGCAATTGACAGCACAATCATAATGTCATTCATTCTTGGCTGGCCCATAGTAAGTCACATAGCTGTGCCAATTTATACTCACTGAAAGTTGGCAATATACATATACTATCACACACATTATAAAACAACATTTATGACTTTTCCATTTCCTGGTGACTCTCAGTTGATATTACAAATCCCCCCTTCCCCCAATATTCAGAACCTAGAGGGAGCTGTATTAACATTTTGTCACATTCTGGAAGAATAACTGGTCTGATTTTATTTGTTCAGCTGGGTGTGTTGACTTCAAGGAGATCTGAACAATCAGTTGAGAGGTTTGTAACTTCACCCTATTGTTAGCAGATTGTTCAGACCTGTGAAGTAGACACAGCTGAATATCTTTTTCATCACATACTTTTATTCAAGACCCATATTTCAACAATCCAGAGGCCTCCAAGAATAGACTGGTCAAGGATTTATATTTAATGTAAACAGTGTACCATCAGTTTATTTCTATAACATTACAAAGTTTAACTGGCAGCTATTTTTGAATGGGCTTTATAGGGAGGGTCCAAGGTGTTTAAATGGCTGTGGCTCTGTCAGATTGGGCACCTTTTGCTACACTAAATTATTTCTGAAAGCACAAATTTTGCCTCTTAGTACTATTCACTTATTTTGGTATAACAATCTTAGGAAGTACTAGATCTATTTCACAGACAAAAGCCAGGAAAAGCACCAGGCCCAGACAAGGTAACTCCTTCTTGCTTAAAAGTCTGTGCCGACCAACTGGCCCCCATCTTCACCCAAATCTTTTCCAATTCAATTCCAAATTTTATTGGTCACATACACAATCATACATGGGTATGACATGCAGTGAAATGCTTACGCAACCGCAGGTAAGTTAAAGTAGGAAGGGAGGGCTAGGGGTAGCTGGGAAGGTGGGAATCAGATGCAATCAT